>APFE031045648.1:37304-145137 GCA_000404065.3 Pinus taeda
AGAGAGAGAGAGAGAGAGAGAGAGAGATTACGAAGCTAAGCCACTACAACTATATTATTGAATGATGATTACAATGGTGGAAGGCCCTAACTTAAATACAACTTAGGAGCCATTACATGAGGGGGCATGATCTTTGATCGTGCCCCTTAGTTTAGAAAAATAAATTAAATACTTTTTAACATAACATTGCCTTCCTATCGAAAGAATGTTTTCTCCTTAAACCATAGGTAACGAAGGATGTTGCTGACAGAATGCTTCGTCATCCGAAGGTGCTTCTTCTTCTAGTAAGTCCTTCCACTTAATTAGGTATTCTTTGATTACTCGTGATCAAAAATTATTTTCCTTGATGGTGATGACTCCTTTTAGTTATAAAATGATCTTTTGTTCATCATCTAATGTTGGAAATGTTGTTTGTGCCACTTGGTGTTTTCAAAGTGCCTTTTTAAGGTAAGATACATGGAAGACATTGTGAAAATGACTTTATTATGAAGGCTTAAGTTGTATGCTACTTGGATGATATTTTTGTTCATATGGTACGATCCAAAGAACTTTGGTGCCAATTTGTTTTTTTCCTTTCTATTTTAAAGACAATTTCTTATAAGGTTGAACTTTAACAAATACCCATTCCCCAACTACAAATTCTCTTTCTGTTATGCTTCGGCCAACTTGTTGCTTCATAAAATTTCTTGCAATATTTAGATTTTCCTTTATTGCTTAGAAGAACTTTTGGGTTTCTTCTAACTAATCTTTAAATGTTGGAAGTTTTGTCTCGGTAATGGAAATGTCCTTCCATTTAGGAGTTTTATAACCATACAAAGCTTGAAATGGAGTCATTTTCACTAAAGTGTGGTAAGTGTAGTTGTACCACCATTCAATGAGATGTAATCATTGAGCCCACTTGTTTTCTTTGTTTTTTGTATAATAACATAACTAGGATTCTAAAAATTTATTGACAACTTTTGTTTGATTGTCTATTTGAGGATGGTATGCTGAACCCATGTTGAGGTAGGTTCCTATATGTTTGGAAAATTCCTTGTAGAAATTTCCTTTGAATTTGGTGTCTCTATTGCTAACAATGACTTTGGGAAACCCATGTAGTTTGTAGACATTATTGCAAAATATCTTAGTGATTTATTTTTTTGAGTCTAATTTCTTGATTCCTATGAAGCGTGCATACTTTGTGAGTTTTTTTATTACTACAAGAATTTTTTCTTTGCCATCAAATACAGGTAACCCTTTGATAAAATCCATTGATATTTCTTCCCACTTTTGGTTTGGAATATTTATGGGATGGAGCAAATCAGGTGTCACAATGTTCTCATTCTTATTTCTCTAGCATTGATCTCACTCTACTACATATCTTTAAATTTCATTATTCATTCCTTTCTAGAAAAATGATTGGCGTGTATTATAGTAGGTTTTAAAGGAACCTACATGTCTTGTTGACAGAGAATCATGGGACTTCTTGAGAAATTTGGATTTGAATTTGGAATTTATACTTAGGTAAATTCTTCCCTTGTACCGCCAAATATTGTTTTTCCATTGAAATTTTGAATTCTGAGGAGGGTTATTAATTATAAAATGTGTTTTTCGATATTTTTCAAACTCACTTAAAATTTCATTAAGCCATTTTGGAACTACAACCAAAATTGCAAGTAATGTTATTTATTTGTCTTTCCTGGAAGGAGCATCTACTACTACGTTGTCTTTCCCTTTCTTACAGAGCAATGGAGCACATAAAATATCTTGCAGAAATATAAACATAGAAAACGCATAAAACAAGAGAGACACAGATATATGTGGTTCACCCAATTTGGGCTACGTCCACAGAGAAACAGCGAGTCCTTCCTTTAATATTATCTAACAAAATGAAGAGATACAACCTACAACAAATCTTTTATAATTCCCGCTTCGCTCTCACACAATCTCCTCTCTTTCTCGCTCAAAATACAAATCTATATAGACGCAATACAATTCCCTCATATATAGTGAGGGGTTTCCTTCTAGTGCAAAAAAACCTAAATTAAATGTAACTTCTACCGTCAGAGCTCCACCTAATGAATGGCCCAAATTGACTATGAAATTACAACATTTTACAACGCAATTTTACATCTATTTTTAGCTTGGGCTTTGGGGGGGGTGGGGGGGGGGGGGGGGGGGGCGCTGGGGAGGCTCTCGGGAAGGAAAGGCTCCAAATAATTGTCGTTGCCCCCCTGGAACCCTTGGTAGAGTAAATTTTACGGGCGGCAATTGTAAGAATGGGTCCAATGCGCGATACCTTTGAATAAGGAAGATAATCAAGCTCCACACCCAACAATCTCCCACTTGGAGACTAATTATAACAACTCCACCACTGCTTCATTTGTTGGACAATGACTTCACTTTGGACCTGGTTGTTTCTCATCTTCATCATCATACTTGAAGACCAATTGAAACTGACAAGAATCTTAGTTTCTCCCTGGTTACAAATTTCGTTAACGTATCTGCAGGGTTTTGGCTAGTGTGTATCTTTTCTAGCTTCAACTGTACATCTTCCAACATTGACCATATGAAATTGTACTTGAGCTGTATATGTTTAGTTTTGGAATGAAATACAGAGCTATTTGCAAGATGTATGGCACTCTAGCTGTCACTATATAACCTTCCCAACTCCTGCTTCTTACCCAATTCATCCAGAAATCTTTGTAACCAAATCATTTCTTTACTAGCCTCTGTAGCAGCAACATACTCAGCTTCTGTTTTTGAGAGTGCAACAACACTTTTCAATTTTGAAACCCAACTGACAAATGTTCCACCTATAGTAAACACATACCCTGTGGTGCTCCTCCTGTTATCTCTACCTCCCGCCATATTTGCATCAATATATCCCTGTAGAGAAATGTTTGAACCACCAAAGCATAATGCTTGAGTTGTGGTAGCTCTCAAATACCTAAGAATCCACTTCACCTCCATCCAATGTTCTTTTACTGGATTTTTCATGTACCTACTTACAACTCCCAATGCATGTGAAATATCAGGCTTTGTGCAGACCATTGCATACATTAAGCTTTTGACTACTGATGCATATGGAATTTTAGACATATAATCCATTTCTTCATGAGTCTTGGGACACACCTCCTTCCTTAGCTTGAAATGGCTAGCCAAAGGTATACTAATTGGTTTTTCATTCTTCATATTAAATCTTTTCAACACCTTTTGTATGTACTCACTCTGAGACAATGTTAGTTTTTTATTCTTCCTGTCTCTAGTTATTCTCATACCAAGGATTTCTTTTGCAGCACCCAAATCCTTCATTGCAAATGATTTTGCCAATTTTCTTTTGATCACATTTATTTCCTGCATGTTAGAACCTACAACAAGCATGTTATCTACATACAATAACAATATAATATGGTTTCCATCATTTTTCCTTTTAAGATAAACACAATGATTAGAGTGACATCTAGTATAACCTTGTTCAGACATAAACCTGTCAAATTTTGGATACCACTGCCTTGGAGCTTGTTTTAAGTCATATAAGCTCTTCTTCAACCTGCACACTAGTTTCTCCTTCCCTTTGACCTCATATCCTTGTGGCTGCTTCATATATATCTCTTCCTCAAAATCCCCATGAAGAAAAGTTGTTTTTACATCTAACTGCTCTAGATGCAAATATTTAGCTGCTACTAGACTTAAAATAGTTCTAATTGAAGTCATTTTAACAATAGGAGAAAATATCTCATTAAAGTCTATACTCTTTCTCTGTGCAAACCCCTTCATCACAAGTCTAGCTTTACACATTTTTCTACCTCCATCTTCTTCCTTCATCCTGTAAACCCATTTATTCTGCAATTTTGTTTTACCTGCAAGCAACCTGACTGAGTCCCAAGTTTGTTTATGTGCTAAGGAGTCCATCTCTTCTTTCATGGCTTTTTCCCACTTCTTCCTGGTTTCTACCTACACTACTTCTTCATAACATTCTGGTTCACCAGAATCAATCAACAATACATAATATAATGAAGGAGATTATAGTTCAGGGGGTCTACTTATCCTGGTAGATCTTCTAACACCACTTTCAGGTGTTTGAGATGCTTGTTGTTGTTGTGGTTTTTGCTTTTGTTTTGGTTGTTGATCATTGTGATTTTCAGGCACCTTCACTTTTTCTGTGATGTCATCAAGTACTGTGTATTCTCTGTTTTCTATTTCTTGTTTCTTTTCTTGCATCTGATCCTTATACAAAACCTTTTCATTGAATATGACATCTCTACTCCTAATTATTTCTTTCTTTTCATAATCATAAAAGCGATAACCAAAATCATTAACACCATATCCAATAAAGGTACATTTCTTTGATTTTGCTTCAAGCTTTGTTATGTTTTGTTTATTAATGTGGACAAAGGCACAACAAAAAGTATTTAAAAATGAGTAGTTTATCTTTTTACCTGTCCATTCCTCCTCTGGAATACCACCATCCAAGGAACTTGAAGGCCCTCTATTTATTAGATAAGCAACATTATCTACAACATTTGCCCAAAATTGTAAAGACAATCCTGCATGCAATCTCATGCACCTTGCATGCTCCATGATTGTACCATTCATCCTTTCTAACACACCATTTTCTTGTGGTGTTCCTTGAATTGTCTTTTCTCTGTGAATTCCATTCTCTTAACAATACCTATCAAACTCTTTGCTACAATATTCACCTCAATTGTTTGATCTGAGACACTTCAACCTTTTTCCTTTCTCATTTTCAACCAATATTTTCCATTTCTTGAAAGTATCAAATACATTAGATTTATTTCGAATACAACAAATCCATGTTTTTCTAGTTGCATCATCAATCAAAGTAACATAATAATGAGAGCCACTAAGAGATGATACCTGAGCAAGTCCCCATACATCTATATGCACAAGCTCTAATTTTTCTCTATTCTTTTCTTTCCCAGCTTTGAGGAATCTGACTCTCATCCGGTTTTCCATAAACACAATTCTCACATAATTTTAAATCAACATGCTTCAAACATGGCAGCAAATTTCTTGAGTGAAGAATCTACATCCCCTTCTCACTAATGTGCCCAAGCCTATGATGCCACAATGTTGTATCTTCTCATGTAGTGGTTAAAGCATTAACATAATTATAAATACCATTGCATAAATACAATGTACCAATCTTTTCTCTTTTTGCTATTACGAGGGATCCTTTAGTGACCTTCCAGGTTTTATCTGTAAATATTGTTACACAACCTTCACCTCCCAACTGCGTTGTTGAAATCATATTTTTCTTTAGATCTAGAACATGCCTTACCTCCTTCAACAACCATTGATTTCCATTATGTTTTTTTATGAAAACTGTACCCATTCCAATGTTTTTATTGGGTTTATCATCACCCAATCGAACTTGTCCAAAATATCCTTGAACATAATCATGAAAATGTTTCCTATCAGGTGTGGCATGGAATGAGGCCCCTGAATCTACCACCCAAGCATCAATAATATTTTCTAATGAAAGAATCAAAGCATCTTACAACACATCACCTATCACATTTGCTTCATGATTATTTTCTTGACGCACATCTCCTTGTTTTCCCTTCTGAGACTTGCAGTGTTTCTTCAGGTGTCCTTTCTTCTCGCATTTCCAGCACACTATCCCCAATCTGGACTTGGATCTGCCTTTCCTTGACTTATTGTGATATCTTGGAATCTGTCCTCTTTCCATTTTGCTTCCCTTAGTCTATGCAATCAAAGAATTACCTACTATCTCACCGGATATTTTCCATCGCATTTCCTCGCTAAGGATTACATTGATAACATCATAAAACTTTAAAGTACTAGATCCAGAGACAGAGTTACTAAAGGCCATAACTAAACCATTCCAACTCTCTAGCAATGAGCACATAAATAACAAATGCTAACTTCATCATCAAAAGTTACCCCTACAGAACTTAACTAACTGGTAACTATATTATATTCATTTAAATGATCAGCAATAGATTCACCTTATGACATCTTCATATTAAATAAACGCTTCATAAGAAATACATTATTTGGGTCGAGGCTTTTTCATATAGTTTGGCCAATGCCGACATTAAACCCTCTTTTGTTGTTTCCTTTGAAATATTAAAGGCTACTGACGCTGCTAGACATAGCCATATTTTTCCAAGTGCCTTTCTATCGAGAATATCCCATATTGTGTCTGTCATACTCATCAGCTTCTTTGTCTTTCCACTCAATGGTAGGTACAGATCCTTCTGATACATATAATCTTCTATCTGCATCTTCCATAGCTGGTAGTTTTGGCCGTTAAATTTTTTGACCCTAAACCTACCATCTTTCGCCATTGTTCCCACTCGAACCAGGAACCCTTCTCACCTGCAAGTTTATCATCCAAATATACCTTCAACTCTTATACCAATTGATAAGAATTTAATGCATAGATAGATTATTTGCCGAGATTTACCCAGAGGAACAACCAACAACAATCATAAATCATAAACATAAAGGTTTATCTAAGAAAACCCCAACTTCGGGGAAAATCCACCATAATGAAATTTCATTATCCTTGGCAAAAACCCTGGCCAACCCAGCCAAGTGAGCCTTCACCAGTCACCTCCCTAGCCTACCTTAAAATGAAGTCTTCCTAGCCTATTATAGGCTCCATTACATGCAATACCATGTGCAAAAAACCATGGGTACAATAAACCACATGCCCAAAACCACTACCATTTGACCCAATTAAATTTGACTCATTTGCCCGAGTCAAGTTTACCTAACAATATATCCATGTCAAAGACATCAATTTTTTCGATCCATATTTGTTGTTCTACAGAGAGTGTTTTCTACTGGTGGTGGTACTGAAGACTATTATGGTTTGTTCGCATTAAGAACTTAATTCCCAAAATATATTGCCTCCACTTAGCTAATGCATGCATAATGGTGAGAATTTTCTTCTTGTATGTAGACTTGAAACATTGTCGCTTGTTGAGCTTCCTTCTTTCAAACGCTCTTGGATCACCATCCTACATCAATACTATTCTTATGCCAAAACTTGAAGCACCACATTTAGTTACGAAAGGCTTTGAAAAGTCTAGAGTTGTCTACCATATCATCCCATTGAAATTATTTCTTTTCAAAAGGTTTGTTAGGGGTGTGAATATATTAGCATAGCTTTGAATAAACCTTCAATAGTATCCTCAACCCTAAAAATGCTCTTAATTTGTAGATATTAAGTGGTCTGGGCCATTCTCGTATAACTTTGATCTTATTAGGATCTACTTTTACTCCTTCCTTGGATATTATGTGTCTGAGGTACTCTACCTCTTCCTTTCCAAAGGTGCACTTGGACATATTTGCATAAAATTGATGTTCTTCTAATATAGTGAGAACTTGTTCCAGATATTGTAGATGTTCCTTCCATGTTTTACTATAGATTAGAATATCATCAAAGAACACTAACACAAACTTCTTTAGATATGGATGAAAGACCTCATTCATGGTGGCTTGGATGGTTGTTGGAGCAATGGTTAATCTGAAGGGAATTACCTTAAATTCATAATGACCTTCATGTGTTCAAAAGGTAGCCTGCATTATGTCCTCTAGCCTTGTTCTGATTTGGTAGTATCCCAATCTCAAGTCCATTTTTTTTAAATATTGGGCTCCATGCATTTCATCTATAAAGGGAATCAAAACTTGTTCTTAATCATTATCTTATTCAGTCTTCGATAATCTACACACAGTCTAAAGGATCCATCCTTCTTTCGGACTAGAACTACCAGAGAAACATAAGGACTTCTACTTTTTGTGATGATTCCACACTTCAAAAGATCTTGGACTAATCTTTCAATTTCATTTCTTTTATTATGTGGATATATATACAGCTTGATCTTGACAGGGTTTGTCCTTGATTTGATTTCTATTATGTGTTTGATTTCCCTTTCAGGGGGCATCTTCATCAGAAGATCTTGGAACAACTTTTATGTTTTCAAATTAGTTCCTAAACGTCCTATGGTAGTTCTTGAATTTTAGGTGGTACTTAGCTAACAAATTTTGAAGCTAACATTTCCATTTGATGACACTGCACTACATATGTTGGTTCTCCTTTTTGGATCAACTTCATCATCTGGTAGGATGATACAATTTGTTTCTTAGGAGGTTGAAAACCATATAACCTATATTTCTATCCCTCCCATCTAAACTTTATAAATTTATTTTGATGGTTGGAAGAGTAAGTGCCTAGGGTTTCTAGCCATTGGATACCTAGGACCACATCCACTCCTCCTAGTGGTACAATGCAGAACACTGATTCTAGATTGCAGTCTTGAATCTGCAATTTGAACTTATGACATTTCCCTAATTTTGTAATTTTCTTTCCATCAACTACCATCACTTTCATATTGGGAATTGGATATGTGAAAATTTTGAGACTTTTCACCATATTTGAGTCAAAAACGTTGTGGGTGCTACCGGTATCTATCAAAACCATTTTGTTGCTCTTTTTGATATGTCCTTTTAACTTTAATGCCTGGGAATGAGATATACTTGTCATGGTTGATAATGACACTTGCAAAATATTCTCACTATCTAATTCCAGAGAAAATTATGGAGAATATTCAACTTCTTCTATGTCTTATTCCCCACTATATGAATCATTGGTTGTTTCACATGTATGCAGGTTCTTGGTCTCTTTTCGTTTAACTCATTTATGTTTAGAATCCCATTTTTTGACACAATTTTTGCACTTAACCTCTTTCATTCTTTTCATTTCCAAATCATTTTTTCCTCCTTCATGTAGTTGTGGTGGAACATATTTTGTATTGTCCACTTTAGCAGTTTGGGGAGATATTCGTCTCGAATATACTCTTTCAACTTTTGGCAACTGTTTTTTTTCTAGCTTCTTTTCTACAACTTTTTCTTTATATCTTGCTTCTTCTATAGAAGTGATTTCATGAAGCTTAAGCTCATCCCAAAGATTTGGTTTAAGTACCGTGACGTATGATTGGATAAGACGATTCTTTGATAACTTAGGTACTCATGTAGTTAAATTTTCCCATTCTCTAGTGTATTTGTCCACTTCTCCTTTTTGTTGCAGCTTGGTGAGTGTCGAGAATAATTCTTCTTATTTCACACCTTGGAACCTCTTAAAGAATGCATTTTTGAATTTCCTCCAACTAATAACATGTGTTGTTTTCTTCCACCACATATACCAATTATATGCTTCACCTTCCATTTACATGGATGCATGCCTAATATTTTCATTGTCATTGTTAATACCATAAATATCAAAATATTATTTTGTTTTATTGAACCATACAACACTGTATTTCTCGTTACCGTCAAATTTGAGGAGATAAATCTTTGCTCTTCATTGATATGTAGCAATTGTTGGGGTGAAGAAGGGGTATTGATTCGAGAGCTGCATATTTGGGCATTGATTCAAGAATAGCATATTTTGAATATTCATGTTACTATTTTGTTGATTGGGTATGGAAGATACTTTGGAGATTCAAGGGTATGATGCGAGTCTGCTGGATTTGATGTATTTGAAGGATCTTGGTTTTGAGAAACTTCATTATTCTGGTGTAGTTGATCAGTTGTAATTTTCAACTTTTCACAAATATAGTTCAATGCTACCATTGCTTCATTATGATCCATTATTGTTTCATTATGATTTTGATCCACCTTATTTGTAAGGATTGAATGATCCCTTTTAAATTCGTTATGATTTTGCTCACGCTAATTCTCTATTCTCTTTGTTGTATCCCAGAGCTCCTTGATTTCTTCATCCTATCTCGTGACTTTATTCTCCAGTTATATCAATTTTTTTATTAAATTTGTTCATCGTCATTAATGACGATACAATAAAATTAGATATCAAAATTTATAATGATAAGGTTTTAAATGAATCAAAGTTGGTAGAGTGACATCAACAAACAGACACAACCGCAACAAGAGGGTCAATGGCCATGACAGACGATGACTAGATGCAACACAAAGGCGAATGATTGCAGGATTTTAAACAACTAACAAGAAACACGAGAGTATGATGATGGGAGATGAGACGATGAGGACATGTGACAATGGAACGAGTGGGGGAACATGGGGAAATGGGGATGGTTCAGTCCATGGAAAAAGTAGTCAAATGCTGAATAGAAATGGCAACGTGACACAATGTTGATACAATGACACATCAGATGATAGACATAATGTTTTAGCATGATATTTGACAACCCTGTCCATAGGAAGAACCACTCTAATACTAGATGGAGCAGTGACTTAGCTTTGCAATTGATCTATATATATATATATAAAGAACTAAATTATTAAATGATGGTTACAAGGGTGGAATGCCTTGGATTAAATATAACCCAAGAACCATTACATGAGGGGGCATGATCTTTGATTGTGCCCCTTAGTTTAGAAAATTAAATTTAATAAAGTTTTACATAGGATTATATTTTGTTATGCCATAGAAATACATTTAAAAAAATGATTTCCATTGAAACTTTTAATGTGCCTCTCCTTGAACTATAACTACTCCTTGAAGATATGATATATCTATGCAATTTATAGATTTGAACTGCAAATCTAGAAATTCCTTTCTTTTTTTTTCTCATAGGGCTTGTAGTTGTTGGTTAAATGAGATTTGATTTGTAGTTTAAATGTGAAATTTAAGTTGTGAAATATTTTCCATGCATATTGAGCATAGAAGTAGTAAGACTTGAATACTTATCAATAACTTTAAGAATGTCATCTTGTGTTATAAAACCTTCTCTAATTTCATTCTTTATTTTATTGTTGTGTTCACACCTAATGAGAATATAGAGTTTGTAGAATACCATTGAGAAGATCATGGAGAGTGTATGTATGAAAAATCAGGAAGAACAACATCCTTGGGAAGATATGTATGTTCTTCTTTTAGATGTATCTTAGATATTACTTAACCATGTTCTAAGGAATATATGCAACAAAACCTAACCATCCTTAAAATTTCAAGAACTAAATGAGATGTATTGAAGCATCATACCTTTCTATTAGGTCTTGCTTGTCATGGTGCTTTGGGACAGTTGTGTACTTGTCTTTTGAATATTTTTCTCTCATGTTAATTTACTCAGTTTTTTCTTAGCCTTGTAGCATGTTTCCCTAAGAATTCTTTGATTGTTTGCCCTAAATTTGTTAGCATAAATGCTTAATAACATGAATAAGGATAAATATTGTTATTTTTATTTTATTTTACTTTTTGGAGCATATATTTCATTGCTACTTTTCACCAATGATCTGCCTCATTGTGCCTCAAAGAGGTTTTCGTCATGAGAAAATTGTATTTTTTTTTTTTAATTTGCCTTAAAGGAGGTTACAAGAAGAGACATGCCCTAGATTCCTTAAGTTGGTTTTCATCGTGAGAACATTTATTCTTCTATTCTATTTTATTGTGGAGATTATTAGCCTATTTTGAGAACATTGTTGCCCTCAATGAAACTCAAAGGTCCGCCTTGAATCTTGATAATAAACTCATATTTTGATATTCAATAGTTGGTAATTACATTTTAGTGTGAGATTACTATTCATTTCTTCAATAAGTGTAAAAAGAGAACGTCTCTTCTCTCCCTTAGATATTTTTCAATAAAGGAAAAATTTGCATATTGGGCATTTTCATATTTCAATTCGTTTTGGGTTTGGAAAGAGTCAAAACACAATTTGGTCCATTTTATATCCTCTTTTATTAATCAATAGCCAATAAAATAAACACATATTAATATAAAAAATGAATACTCTTTTTCCTTTTAGAAAACCAACATAGTGTAGGACTGAGGTCCTTGGTGTTGGATTGGAGAGTAAATTATCCAAGCCCATAAAATTGAAACTAGGAATTAATTAAAGACATTTTAAATCCATCATGAGTAAGGAGAATTTACCAAGAAAACACCTCTAACATGGGTGTTAAGCATGAAGCCACACTAGGTAAAGTGGAGTGATATCCCCTCTTCACTTGTTTTAGTGTTTATTAGACAACTACGTGTACAGGGAGTGAAGTGGTTTCACTTCTCTCTAAAATTTTTGGCTTTAATTCCCCACCATTGTGTGTGGTCCTAACCCATAACCGTTTCCACACGTTTGTTGATTGCAAAGTGATATCCATAGTGAAATTCCTTAGAGCATCACATGGGTGACTATGAGTGGTAAGTACTTGTGGTACTTGAAGAAAATGTTGATTCCCTATTTTAAACCATATGGAGGTGTAGGTTTTAAACCTATATTGTTCATTGTTGCAAATATATTATTAATAAAAATAGAAAATCTACAATGGCACACACACACACACATTAACATAGATATTTTCCCCTAGAAACTCAAAACCATGAAAACTAGGAAATTTTTTTAGTATATGTTAGCCTTTGCAAAATTACAATACAATATGTATATATTTTGGCATCCATAAAACACCAATACATTTACCCTTGATTAGAATACAACTATATTTTCTTACTCAAGATAAATAAACCATGGCTTAAAATAGTGTGTGCCACAAAACCACTAATAGATGCAAAGAACTACCCATTTTTTTAGGGAAATCTCTTGTCACCCCATTGTGCTCGACACAACATATAATGTGTGGAAAGTGTCATGAAAATAATATAACACATGCCCAACATTCTCCCACTTGTTTTCTTTTCATATATAGGGTCATACGAGTACACGATCAACAATCTAGGGCAAAAATTCCCATTGTTTCTCCACTCCAAGAGAAACTCTTAGTGCTCACAATTTTTTCTAATGAATCTAAAATATTATTTAAAGTGTTCACCATTACCAACAAACCTTCTTATCTTCAATCATATTTCTCACAAAGTGATACTGAACATCAATATGCTTTATCTTAGAATGACAAGTGGGGTTTTTTACTAGGAGGATTGTGCTTTAACTACTATAATCTATCCTTATAGCTTGTTATACCAACCCAATACTTTAACATAATATCTATAAAAACATATCTTCCTTTATTTAATGAGTGGTTTCCGTGTATTAATCTTCTGTAGTTGAGAGTGTTACTACAATGTTCATTCAACTGATTTCTCTTCCAAATAGGTTAAATGCATACCCACTTACAGATATTCCATGACATAGATCTCCATCCCAATCTACATCAATAAATACATGTATGTCCAAAACTCTATCCAATCCTAGTATTATTTGGTAGCATAATCAATAAATAATAGTGCCACAAAAATACCTAAAAACCCTCTTTACTATTGTCCAATGCCCCTTGCCTATTTTTTCCATATACCTACTCAATACTGTCATTGCAAATGAAATTTCTAGTTTAGTACACACCATTTTATGCGTCAAACATCCAAAAACACTCCCATATGGAACATTGCACATGTCCTCTTCCTCTTCCTCTACCTTGGGACATTGATTTGAAAATAAATTTACAACTATAGGAATAAGGACATTTACCAATTTACATTCCACCATATTAAACCTTTTGCGATATTGTCTTGAAATATTTAGAGGACAAATTAGTTTTAACTTCCTAGATGATTTCCCTATCATTTCCAATCAACAACATATCACCCACATACAAGGTCAAATAAAGAACATGATCACCATATAACTTGAAATGCACACACTGACATGGTTTACTCCTTGTGAAGCTAAGTCCTAATATATAAGTATCAAATTTTTGATACCACATCCTTGGTGAATGTTTTAACCCATATATGGACTTTTTCAACTTGCATACCTACTCTTTTTTCCCTTTGTTGAAAATTATTTTGGATGCTTCATGTATATTTCTTTTTGCAGATCCACATGTAGGAACGTTTACTTCATGTTGACGTGTTCTACTTCAAAATAAAAATCATTGACAACAAATAAAATACATTTAATTTAATTTAACTTGGCAATAGGAGAAAAAATCTCATGAAAATCAATTCTCTCTACCTGAGAATAACCTTTTTCTACTAACTGAGCTTTGTATTTCTCTACTTTGCCTTATACATTGAACATCTCCTAAACACCCATTTTATACTAATGGGATTTATTCTCGCTAAACAATCCACTAGTTCCGAACTTCGTTTTGGTCCAAGGTTTCCATTTCTTCAACCATGGAATTTTTCCATTGTTTTCCATCCTCTAAATTCATTGCCTCCATAATAGTCCTAGGATCATAATTAGTAATAAAAAAGGAAAAATTAGAACAAAAAATAGGTGGAGAATACCTTTCTAGTTTCCTTATTTTTTGAACCAATATCTTTAATACTAGAGTATATGGTCCTTCTTCTTCTTATTCTTGTTCTTTTATAATGTTTGATTCATCAGCCTTATATTCAAACTGTTTCTTCTCTAGTTCTTTCTCCCTTGGTTGGATTTCTTATTTGACAACATCTTTGATTTCTCTAAATATCACATCTTGAATATACACAACTTTCTTAGTTTATGGGTTCCAAAGCTTATAACCTTTCATATCACATGTTTAATATATAATACATATACACTTTTAAGCTTTCTCCTCCATCTTACTCTTATTCTCCTTTGGAACATGTACATAAGCATCATAGTCAAATGCCTTGCGATGTTTAAGAGAGGGTTTCTTATAAATCCATATCTCATGTGGAGTCTTGTTATCTAATGCTAATGATGATGATATGTTTACCAAGTAACACATAGTGTCCACTGCCTCTTCCCATAATTCATGTCCTAACCTGGCAACATTGAGCATGCTCCTTGCTTTTCCATCAACGTCTTGTTCATCCTTTCAACAACTTCATTATGTTGAGGTGTGTATGGAGGAATTTTCTTCCTTGCTATATCACACTTCCTATAAATATCTTCAAATTAACTTGTAGAATTCTCCACCATTATCTACCCTTAGCGCCTTAATTTTCTTCTTTATATGATTTTCCATGAGAACCTTAAACTCTTTAAATTCATCAAAGAATTGGTATTTCTTCTTGAGTAAACAAATCCATGTATTCCTCGATAATTCATATATAAATGAGATATAATACATAGATTTACCGAGTGACGAAACATACATAGGTCAAAACACATCATTGTGCATTATATGTAGTATTCTTTGTAACCTCATAGCATGAGAGGAGAATATTACCTCATTATGTTCCCTATATAAGCAATGTTCGTAGAAATCAAAATAAAAATAGAAATTAGACATACCTTCTACCATACCATTACAATATTGTTTTCAAAGACCCTTCTCTCTAATATGTCCTAATCTTTTATTCCATACCATATTCTTTTCCCCAGGTATTGTAGGGATTTTTCCTTCCGCTATTGTACTCTCAAGAATGTATAACTATTGCACCCATCACTAATAGTGCTTCCCAATAGCTTATATATCATTTCAATCTAGACTCCCCTCAATAATACCATTTATCATTGAACCATCCCATAGGTATTCTTGCCAAATACTAATTTTAGACTTGCATCTCCTTTTATAATAAGGATGTGACTATTTCATTGAATCTTAAACTAGTTATATTAGTACCCATGGAAACAACCAAATTATCCCACAAGTATGGTAAAGAACACAACAACCTAATACATTCATCTTCATTTGAAATATTAATATCAACAAATAATATCTGACTTACCACAATATTAATGTTGTTCATATGCTTTGTCACAAACTCTCCATTCTTCATCCTTAAGTTATATAGCTTCTTCTGGAGGAGAAATTTGTTCACCAAGGAATTAGATTAATACAAATCCCTTAACTTGTTCCACAATACCTTTATTGCAGTTTCTCCTCAAACATTTAGTAATATTGAATATGAGCAACACAATCATATCGTTCTCTTTTCCTTGCAATACAACTTTGTTTAGTCTTTTTTCAACATCCCTATTAGTACAATACCATGATACACAAGGATCCACTAATATTTTTCCACTAGTAGATCTTCCATTTTGAGCTTCCACAACTCAAAACTTTCCCCATTGAATTTCTTGATCTTTATATTTGAACTTCTTTCCATTTCCTTTCACCATAATAATTGCTACAACAAATCTCCCACTGTAGCAAGGTTTTCCATGAGTTTGAGCCAATCCTGTCAGGCATAAACACATCCCCTTGAATCCATTTTTCTCTAATACCAATTGTATATTTTGACCCTATATAATTGTTGCAAATAAATCCTTAACAAAAAAATAAATGGTGCAATGGAAAACACACATACATGCATTAACATGGAAATTTACCTTGGAAACCCATGTTTGAGAAAACTAGATTTTTTTAATATATCTTCAGCCTTTACAATATTACAATAAAAAATATATATCCCATAACATCCATAAATTTCCAATCCATTTACCCTAGATTATAATAAAAACATAATTTCTTAATTGGAATAACAAAACCATGGGTTGAACCACCACACCCCATAAAGTCACTAGAAGTGAAAATTGTGCCAAAAACTACTAAAAAGGGATGTAAAAATTGTCCAATTATTTTATAGGGTCATGACCACCAGAAACCCACTCAAGGGGGATTATGCCCCCATATAAACCCCCCATTATGCTCAACAAAATTTATAACATGTTTGGATATTCATGCAAAGAATATTATACATACCTAAAAAGAGGGTGATTGTATTAACAAGGATACTTATTGTAGTAGGGTCATTATGTGTGAGTTACCATAACTATCTCTCACACCTTCATTAGCTAGGTTTTTGTGACTTAACATACTACAAGAGTTAGCTTTTGGAACACCCATTTTTCTATAGGTTTCCTATTAATAACCTAGATTTGATCAATGTGTATTCTATCATTCTTAGTGACTAGTTGACTATGGGTTCCTTTTTTTCATTAGTTAAAACATAATTTTTCATAGTGGCTAACAAACCTCTTCTTTTATCATGGAGGCATCAAGGTATTTTTCCTAAAGGGTAAGAACATCCATCCACTAGGCAAAGGTTACTTTCTAGAATAGACAACACTACCCTAGTAGATTTGGAAAGTCACTCTTCTAATTTAGAGGGGAGTGATAATATAGTGGTTGAAATGGTAGAAAAAATTCCACCATAAAAATTTAAGCCTCATTTAATTAATATTTTTGATCCCATTACCATATAAGCGAATATATTATTATTATTATAGGCATCCTCACGCAATGTGGGCATGAGTCGTTCATCTAGCATGTGAGAATGTTTTTCCTCATCGCCTAGTGCTTCAGGAGAAGTCTCTTTGGCTTGATCCTTACCATCCATTAGTGGAATAGGTGCTTCCACTACCATGCCTAGCACTTCTAGTTTTTCCATTTGGGGAATTTCATCAGTCACATCATTTCCTTCCATGAGCATACTGAGTATCAATATGCATATTAAATAATTGTATGTTCCCACATATAGAATAGTATTTGGTAGGGGGAATCCTTATTCTTACTATAGGAAGTGGGTTGCGAGATATTTTTGATATCCAAATAAGTAGCTTGGAAATGTTAAAATTTAGATTCCCTTTTGGTTAAAATTTCAATCCTAAGTTGATGTTGCTTGTAATGTCTTTCTAGTGTCTTCACTAGCACTAAGGGAAATAATGTTTTTAGAATTCCAAATGCCTCCTAAGGGTAGTAATGTATTTCATGGTAGTTATGTCTTTTGGGGCACTTATGTCCCTAGGAGTAGTAATGAATTTTGGTGCACTAATGTATTGTTGTGGTGAATACAACCATCCCCAACCCCTCCCCCAACCCAATTTGTTTCCAAAATAAATGGGGACCCTATTTAAATTTTTTTTTCCCTCAATTTTGTCCTTATGAAAGCATTAATAGCTTTTTTTTTTTAATTTTTTAATCAAAAATATTGATTTTCTTCGAATTTTTCCTATATTTGGAAATATGGATCCCTTCCTCACTAATATACTCATTCGACATCCACCTTATCCCTTCATGTGGTGTTCGTTTTCTTCCCTCATTTCCATGATATGCATGTTTATTTTTTGAACAGATCCATCGCTTGATTACATTGTGTTTTAAAGAATTTTGAGTTCTATTTGCATTCACCATTTGGGCTCCTACTATGCCTAGAATGTTTTACCCACTTCACTCCTTAGATTCCTGAATGAGCATGTTTTCTTTATTATTTGGTAATGGATGAATTCCTCGCTTGATTCTGTTGTGTTTCATTAACCTTTGAAGTTTATTTGATATATGCCCACTCGAGCTTGTGCGGTGATCAAATTTATTACATCTTCCACTCCCTAGATGACTAGAAATCTTGTTAAGTTCATAATCCTTTAATCCATCCATCCTCTTGCTTGAACTAAAACACTTTTCATACCCATCGAACCTCTTTCTTGAACTAAAGCACTTTCCATACCCCATAACCTAGACAACCGGAGTTTGTATTAAGTTAATCAAGGGAGTTAATTGCGATTAAGGGATATTAAAGGAAGATTGAATATCTTGCTTCTTGTGATGGAAACTACTTGTTTCACCTCCCAGACCCCATATGCCCATATAAGGTTGTAACATAATTAAAAGGTTAAAATTGTATTAATATTAATTAAAAAAGTTTTAATCCTTATTAAACATGGAATACAGTTAAACATGCATATGCAACCTCAAAGCTAATGAGGTGAATCAAGCTCAAATATGCTATCAAACCTCAGATGCCTGAATTAGTAGCTTGGTTCCCATTCCTGACAATTAATAAGTGATTTGGCATGCATTAACGCCTGAAAAAACTTCACGAACTACTGCCCTTTATGAATTTATGGAAAGTATCAACTTCATTAATGAGGAAATATCCTTGCAATGATTCATTATCCTTGAAAATTTAATCCATTTTCTTTGAATAATTCTCTAAATTGTTGGGTGCAGCCCAACTTGGTCCAAATTTTGGTCAAAAATTCGAATTTTAGGGATGGATTGCACCATTCCACGGAGCTATGTACCATGCGATGTTTTAGGGGCCTTGGGGTGTGTCAAAGTCCCTTCATTTTTTAATGGGTTTGGGTAATAATTTATTGTTTTTAGGAAAAATATGGTATTTGGACCATGGTATTTTGATGTACCCATGATGTAATTAGTATATATAGGAGAAAGATGTAAGTCAAAGACATAATAGGAGGATGATATGATACAAGCATAAGGAAATATTTCTGTAATCTTTTTTTGGGTCTTGAAGGAAAGGCTTTGTAGGTGAATGTGTGGAGACCTAAAGTCTGCAACTGTGTGTGCAGACACCTATAACTAGGTGCGTAGGTCGAGGGATTATACGCTATTCCAAATAATTAATATAAGAAGTACAATTTTGATGGACATAACTTGTGTATGATTATTGTGTGTCTTTTTCTTTCTGTTCAATATTTTGGTTATATTTTACTTTCGCACAGTATTGGTTATGGTTCTTAATGGAATGATTAAGTAGATAATCTAACACTGAGAAGTAAATAATAAAGTTTTAAGTGAAAATAGAGTAAAAATACCACATCGCATCATCCCTCAAGGCTACAGAAACCTGGTTCTATATCCCCCCATAATCACTCCGGCTGAGATTGCAATTTGCTTGCAGGTCATTGCCGAAATGGCCAATGATTTAGGGTTTTGTTGGTGCACAGTAAAATTCAAACTTGGGTCAAGCCCAAACAAACCAAAAAATTGTTCGTTTCTATAAGTGGGATCCATTTGAGGGATATGTTTATGTGGCATCTATCGAAGAAGGAAATCCAAGAGTGGGTAGAACAGAAGGAACGAGAATATGCAGACCAAGAGAATAGAAACCCTCGTTTGTGAGTTGAAAGGTATTTGGAGAAGTATATTTTTGAATATCAATATGAAATATTCTTTGGTTCATTTCATGTTGAGATGTACGAGTGGATATCAAGGTTGACCGAAGAAAAAAATTGTTTTAAAGAAGATGAACCTAACGATTGGACTCATGAATTGATACAACAACTCATGAACACTGATAATAGAATTTCAAGAGTTGTTGACTTCTGGATTGACAACATCTTGGGAGAATTTATTACTGAGTTCGCGGTAAACTTGACTGTGTCCTATAGCAAAGTTGAACAACAATTTTTCAAAGTATCACAAGGTAAGTACTTGAGATGTTTGAAACTCTCGATTAGAATTATTTTGTGTGAAAAGGGAGTTCTATGAATGCAATTAGATTATTAGATCACTTATGTTGGGAAGAAGATCTAAAGAAGAGATTGGAATAATGCGAAGTGCGAAAAGATATAGAATAGACACTAAAAAGATATCTCGTGACCAATATCCATAGAATTTCATAGAAACTGACTATAACCCTATGCTGAGTGAATCTTAAAGTGAAGAAAACCTCCTTGAAAACCCTAAAGTAACTCTGCAGTATTCACCCTTTCAGCCTGAAAGTTCACCGAAGCTAGAATCTAGCAATAGTCAGGGTAATTTTGGTTTTTCCCACCCCCTACTCCCCCTACCCATCCTACCCCACATCCACCTCCCCTTACAAATCCCCCTCCCCCGAGAAGAAATATGGTCGATGATATTAAGCTACCCTTGTTTAAAGGAACTGGATCAGAGGATCCAGAACAATTTTGGTTTTTATGTGAAGTAGTATGGACAACAAAGCAGGTCCATGAATAAAATATAAAGAAGATGCTTCTCATCATGATATTCTGAGATCAAGAGTTGATGTGGTACATGAAGTATTTGAGTAATTAGATTAGATCATTCACATATATTAAAACAACATTGGTAAAAGAATTTAAGAAGCCAAAATCTAAGTCTCAATGTATCAGAAAGTTAAAGGAGATCAAACAAAGGATGTCTGAGTCTATTTGGGAATTTGATTCAAGATTCAAGGTATTATTGGATCAGGTGAGCTTCGACATAGCTTCACAGCATCATAAGGAATGGTTCATAGTTAAGCTACTGCAACATATCGTATTTCTTTTGATACAACAGAAGATATAAACTCAAGCTGAATCTCTAGAGCTTGCAATGAAATTAGAAGCTTCACCTATAGGGGATACCAATGCATGAATGCAATAGATTCAACATCAGCTAGAAAATTCAAATCTGTAGTTACAAGATATGAATAAAATTAAAGAATTCATAGAAGAAGTGTGGTGTAAAAAATGAAAATCAGAAGGCCACTCTAAATAACAATGCCCTCTCTTCATAAATTACATGGCTAGTGGAGCTCTGGACCCTTTGAATGACAAGTCCAGCTTATGGTGTAAGATATGCAAAACTAAAGGTGAACATCACTTAGAATATTTTTATTTGTTGCAAAAATATGTACAAACTCCAAAGAATTTATATTGCAATTTCTGTAAATTAGTGGGACATGATGAGAATAATTTCGAGCTTAAGAATTAATGATGGATCGCGGTGATGACACATATAGAATGAAAGATGAAGAGAATGGACATGAAAGAAGTGGACAATGTAGTGGTCGAGGTGACTATCAAGGAAGAGGTCGAGGTGGCGGAGCTAGTCGAGGTCATGGACATATTATACGCTATAACTATGGCCCGACAGGTCACTATGCAAGAGATTGTAAGAATCCTACTATGGCATGTAACTATTGAAAATAATTTCAACATGTAATTATGAAGTGTCTAGTACTTATGGAAAAAATGTAAGAAAACAAAAATCAACAGCTGACACAGAAAATTAAGATGATGACTGTGGAACCAAGGACTGATGAGCCTCACATTAATATTGTTACTAGAAGTGGAGCTGGAACTAGAAATGATAAAGCAGATGGAAGGAAGGAAGTTGAAGCTACATGGGTAAGAAAGACTACAGAGAAATCTCATGCCTTTGATGTTTAGAAGCAAAAAAAAGTGTTTATGGAAGTCAAGCAAAGGTTTATGGATCTTGCAGCTTCGACCTCTAGCATGTAGTCAAAATTAATACAAAATAAAAACTACAGAATAATATCAATTGCGACACAAGATATGGATCTAGGTATTTTAAAGTATTTCCTACAAACTTGCATGAATCTATTAAGAAACCAGAAAGTTGTAGAAGGGATGTAGGAATTAATAGGTTCATCTACTTCTAAATAAGTATCGTGAAGTGACATGCACGTAGTTAGAAATTTACATCGACGTAAGAGGAGGACCAGAAAAGAAATGAGTCTCACTACACAAATCGGAGAATACGACATGAATCAGGTTATTCTAGATTTAGGATCTAATGCCAATGTTTTACCAAAGCAGACTTGGGAATTGATGGGTAAGCCAAAGTTACAATGGTCACCAATTTAGTTGAGAATGTCCAATTAGTAGAAGATCCTCCCCTTAGGAAGACTATCTAGTGTGATAGTAGACATTGAAAGAGTTCACACTATTGCAAACTTCAAAGTAATAGAAATTGTGGATGACAGCAACCCCTATTCAACATTTCTTGGAATGGACTAGGAATTTGATAATCTGGCTATAATAAACTTAAAGAAGAGGCAAATGGCATTTGAAAAAGACAACATGAGAGTAATTACTCCATTGGACCCATCAAAAGGGGTGAGATATATAAAGCATGTCAAAGATGAGTATTGCGCAACAAATATAGACAACATTTATTAGATGACAACCAAAGAAGAGGAATGGATTAACCCCATTACAGATGGAAAATTGAGTTGGGAGCAAGATAGTTCTTATACCTTATATTCAGAAGCAGAATTGGAAAATTGGTAGAATAGGCTACACAAAGTGCCTACAAGGTGATGTGCAAGGATCACTAAATCACTTCACTGTATAACTTATGAGGTAGGTAACTTGCCTTACTATGATGGGTTGGGTAATGTAATCACTTTCCTTGATGATTATGACATAAAAATACCAAAAGAGCAAAGGTTGTTCACTTTGGATGTGGCCCTAAGATCTATCCCTACTAGATGGTGGGGTGCACATAAAATAAATATAGCAGATTGGTAGGAGTGTCGAAGATTAATGTGAATTAGGTTTGGGTCAATAGATACAAAAATAGAGGTGAAATATGATGGTAAAGCTGACCCGAGGGAGCATACTCATCGATGCACTACAGTATGGGAGGAGATTCCACAACATGAATGGGTACACGAGCACACATTAGAGACACTTCCTATGAACTGGTACCTAGAAATAGAATTGCCCCATGGTACTGTAAATTGAGCAGATCTAGTTGAAGGGTTTATATTGACATTCAATTTTGAACATGATTTCCCATGCATGGACTCGGA
Source organism: Pinus taeda (assembly GCA_000404065.3). NCBI lineage: Eukaryota > Viridiplantae > Streptophyta > Pinopsida > Pinales > Pinaceae > Pinus > Pinus taeda. The sequence continues at coordinate 60,452 of APFE031045648.1, forward strand.
TCTTTAGACATCCAAAGAAAATATCTTTGGGAATGAGACCTCGCTGACATGGTAGCAACCGGATTGGACTATGTAGCTAGATCATGCACTAAAATTCTATAACATTATTGCAAAAGAAGATGAAGATCCGTGCAATTTCGACATAGCAAAATCAAAAGGACACCGCAAAGTCACTGGACCTCAACCAGAATTACCAGATATAGAAAAGTTAGTAAAGGCAAAGAAGGTGAATATAGGATCAGAGGAGGAACCAAAGTTCGCAACGATTAGAGACTATTGGGACGAGGATATAGTTAGTAAAGTTACAGAGCTTCTACATGAATACCAGGAGCTATTCCCTACAAAATTTTTAGAAATGAAGGGAATATTAGGTGATCTAGGAGTCATGAGGATTCCCCTTAAACCTGATGTGAAGCCTATCAAGAAAATACCTTAAATATTGAATCCAAAATATAAGGAAGAGGTGAAAGAGGAGTTAAATAAAATGATAACAATAAGGATTAAACCTATGGAGGAATCAGAGTGGGTAAGTCCTATGGTGGTCCAGGAAAATAAGACTAAAGGAGAAATCAAGATTTGTGTGGATCTAAGGAAATCAAATGATACATGCATACATGATCCCTTCCCTACACCCTTTACAGATGAAGTGTTGGATAATGTAGGAGGATAAGAGGCCTACTCATTCATAGATGTATTTTTTTGCTATCATCATATTAGTATTGCACCAAAGAATATGCATAAGACAACATTTGCAATAGAATGGGGCTCACATTAGTATACAATAATGCCTTTTGGGTTGAAGAATGTCCCTGCTATATTTTTAAGAGTTGTGGTCGTAGCATTGAAGGAGCACATACACAAATTCCTGGAGGTATACTTTGATGATTGGACAATTTCTGGACTATTGAAAAAGCATGTTGTGAGCTTAAGGATTATGTTGGACATATGTACACAGTACTAGATCTCATTGAAATTAAAGAAATGTATATTTTGTGTGCCTTTTGGCATACTATTGGGGAATGTTGTGTGAAACCAAGGTTTGATGGTGGATCTTGTGAAGATAGTTGTCATTGTAAACTTACCTCCACCAAAAATAGTGAAACACTTGTGCACTACATTGGGATACACTAGATATTATAGAAAATTTATTAAGGGGTATCCATAGATAGCTACGCCAATGGAGAAACTATTGAAGAAATATATGACTTTTCAATGGAATGAAGAATGCCATAAAAGTCTCGATATATTGAAAGAAAAGATGGTAACTGCACCTATCTTGGTTTTCCTAGACTAGAATAAGGAATTTCATGTTCATGTAGATGCATCTTGCATAGATTTGGGAGTAGTATTGGCACAACCTATTGTAGGATAAATCAGTTACCCTATAGATTTTTCAAGCATGAAGTTGTCTAAAGCATAAAAGAACTACACTACCATAGAAAAAGAAGGCTTGGCTATGGTATATGCATTGCAGAAATTCAGACATTACTTGTTGGAATCACATTTTAAGATGTTCACGTATCATTCTGCATTGAAATATCTAGCGACTAATCCTGTCCTAGGAGGGAATATTTGTAGATGGTTTTTGTTATTTTAGGAGTACGATTTTGAATTTTTTCTTAAACCAGGAAGGTTGAATGTTGGGCTTAATCATATATCAAGGTTGTAAATAGGGGAAGAACCAACAAACATTGAAGATAATATTCCTAACACACAATGATTTGCAGTCAAGATTGCAGATGATCACTTCACAGACATTATTTAGTTTTTTGCTACAGGAATGGCCCCTGTAGAATACACTTCACGGCGTAAGGAGTTGGCGGTAAAAGAAACTCATTTTTCATTGATAGTAGGACATTTGTATAAGATGGGACCAGATGAAATATTGCACAGGTATGTCCCTGAAAATGAAAGAAAAACTATTTTAGCAGAAGCTCATGGAGGCGTAGTTGGTGGACATTAAGCAGGGAAGGATACTGCACATAAGGTTTTAAGAGCAGGATTATGGTGGCCCACACTACACAAGGATGCAAAGGAGTATTGTCAATCATGTGATGTATGTTAGAGGGCTAGAAAGCCATCAAGGAGGGATGAAATTCCATTGGTGCCACATGTGACATTGCAGGCCTTTGAAAAATCGTTCGTTGATTTCGTTGGACCTATCAACCCAACTGGCAAGAAAGATGGTACGAGGTATATAATCATTGCAACTGATTACTTGACAAGGTGGGTTGAGGCACAAGCAATAATGGATTGCAGTGTAGAAATTGTTGCGAAGTTCATTTTTGAGTATATTTTGTCTAGATTTGGGTGTCCAAAGGTCTTGATGAGTGACCAAGGATCACATTTCTTGAATGAGACCACTGATGCGTTGACTAAAGAATTCCAAGTGTATCACCAGAAGAGCACCCCATATCACCCTCAAGCAAATGGCACAGTCGAAACTTTTAACAAGATTTTGGAAAATGCACTAACCAAAGTATGCAATGTGAATAGATATGACTAGGATCTGAGAATTCTAGTGGTGTTATGGGCTTATAGAACCACATGCAAGAAGTTGACAAAATAGAAACCTTTCAGATTGGTTTATGGGAAAGAAGTTTTCATGCCCATGGAGCATATTGTGCCAAGATTAAGGATTGAAGCCTTTACAGACATGGACTACCCTGACATAATGGAGGAAATAATGGCACAGTTTCTCACATTAAAGGAAGACAAATTTGTATCAGGATTTCATCAGCAAGTACAGAAAGAAAGAGAAAAATATTAGCATGACCAACATATCAAGCATAATATGTTCTGTGAAGGATGTTTTTTCCTTCTATATCATAGTAAATTCGTGAAGTTCCCAGGAAAGTTTAAGATGCATTAGTTGGGCCCATATATCATCAAGCATATCACTAATGGAGGTGTAGTTTAGTTGGCGAAGTTGAATGGATAATTAATACTAGGGAGGGTGAATGGAAGCATGTTGAAACTGTATAGCGATAACCTTGCCATGGTAGCTTCACACTAAAAAGAAAGGAGGAAATTCTTAGTGCCACTTGCAGTTGAAAGTGGGCACTGGACTATAAACTACACTGCAGAAAAGAGATTTGACATAGGAAGGTTACTTCGCAATAGTCAGGAGTATGTCAAAGTTTTTAAGAACCATAAAACAAGAAGGATTGTTCGCTACAATGAAAAGTGTGTCAAAGTTTGTTGGAAATACGACTGTTAAAAAGGAAACTAGCCATTGGAGGAGCAGAAAACTAAATTTATGGAGATATGTTGGCAAGGATCTAGGGATATATAAGCATTAATAAATCAAATCTGAGCAATATCTAGGATAATGATGGGGTTAGAATATCAGGAGTACTATATAAGGCCACGTCCCACCAAGATTTTGACACTTTTCTATTTGAGAGCTCAAAAATCACTAAGTATTGAGAAATTGCAAAAGTCAAACTATTGCATAAATACAGAAGATCTCATCCTCATATCCAAAGAGAGAGGTATAGAGGAAATTATGGAAGCCACAACACCATCTAGTACACCCACATCATTGCCCCTCATGCAACAAAACCAACTCTGGAGCAGACAATAAAGAAGAAGCAAGATAAGAAGCCTAAGAAGCCTGTTGAACCACAACCAAAAGCCCAACCCATAAGAGACAACAAAGAAGAAGCAGAATAACAATAGATGGAGACAGAGAGTGTAATGATTCCATCCCCACTGCCACCATATTTACCACCCAGTAAATCCAATGACAAACCATTCAAAGACAACAACGATGTGAAGTAAGGCACATTTACACTATTGCTACTAGAGAAAATACCATTTGAAGGAGAATTTCTCAGAAAAATCCCACGGTTGGAATTAGAAAAATACGACTTCAACGACCATAATAAATACCCACAATTCACACCAAGTAGGTACCAGATGCTGGTCCATTACCCAAAGAGAGGCGTAACAAAATTGGAACCACATTAGTGGGTGAAAGGGTTGGAACAATCAGGCTTATTGAACATGTTTAATGTCTCTCACTTCGGCAGAAGTACACCTAACACAGTCTGCATAAGATAATTTCTCATGTTGGTGGGCGACCGATTCCTCTGGATGGGAAAGAGGATCCCCATTGACAAGATGCTAATATGACAAATTACCAGATTTCCGTACAAAGGAAGGGACCCTGCCAAAGAGTTCGCGAGTAAGGATCAAGACAGAGTGATAGCGCAGAACATGAAGGAAAAGTTTTTCCTTGTGAAGAAAACTTGAGGCTACGACATAAATTTGATCAGTGACCAAGGAGTACACTTTGTCGTGCATATCTTAGCTAGGAATATTATGCGAAAATGTCGAGTTAACGAATTTCCCGCAAGAATTGTTTCCCTAGCTGTGCAGTGTAACAACGGGGTCCAATATAACTTGGCCGGATATCAATGTAGAGAATTCCTAGAAGATTTTTGGGAAGCTCAAGAGGAAGGTATTTGGTAAATAAGCACCCTAGACTATCTCCAAGCTTGTACTAGCAATATAAGTCTGTTGCAAAGTTCATAGCAAACTTTCATAAGATCTATATATAGGCTCGAAAGGATGAAATGAAGACATTTCATCCTCTGCCATACTTAGTCACAGAAGACAATCTTATGACATTAATATAGCAGCAACCCACAAAATGGATGACTGTGAAGGAGAAAGATGTAGGACATAGTGAAACAGAGAAGGAAACTTCGTAGCATGGGGAACCAAGTGGACAAGATAAAGACAAGGATGAACATGAGCAAGAATAGGAGCAGGAGGACAACAAAGAGAAGACTAGAGAGTAGACAGAGACATAAAAAGGAAAGAGGAAGATGCAGAGCAGAACTTGACCGAGGAGAAGAAAGAAGTATAAAGTAGATAAATCCAAGAGCCCAATGCCAATGGTACTTACTGATGGGGACCTAGATGAAATTGGGAAGAAAGTTCAAGAAGTCACAGTGGAGTCATGGAACAAAAGAGAGGATCGCTACGGTGCACTCTTGATAGGTGTTGACCAGAATATTGAAGAATTGAAAATATTGGTGCAAACATCCAAACAACCAGCACAGTTAGGCCAAAGACTCCATCTAGAAAGAATCATAGAGATGACATTTGAGATGAGGATAATGAAGATACCTGTTGGAGCTCTGTAGTTTGATTCCATTGAAGTCAAGCAATAGGCAAAAGGTTGGGATCATGTCAATATGAACATGGACTTCCTATTCTGGTATTACATGACCTGCACCAAGGCATCATTAATGAGCTAAAGCAGTGTGAAAATCACACCTCACAGTTAAATATTCACGTAGAACAAGAGAACGTTATGCTAAAGGAATAGCTCGACCAGGTCATCAAGGCTAAGGATTAGGTAGAGCTAACACAAATGATATTGAAAGAGGTGGTTGAATCCACTTGCAGGGAATTTTTGGACATGGATGTCTACGAGAAGGAATCAGTAGAAGGTAAGGTCATGAATCTTGGCCTTGCAGTGAAGGATTCAAAGAAGAAGATCGTGGATGTGCAGTTCGAGTATGAAATAAAGATCAATGAGCTGCAAATGAAGCTGCAGCTAGCCACACCACAAAAAGTGTGTGAACAAAGGGAGATCGACCTAAACACTGTAGTGACAAGCCTCTCTGAGATAGTGGTAGAGTGTGGAAAATTATTTCAACGAGACCATGCAGATTTGGACTTCGTTGCGGGAAGATTTGAATGTACAGAAAATAGAAGACAACATCTAGCAGAAGCAGAAGAAGCTAGAAGAGATTCAAGCAACTGTGAAGACCTTGTCAGTCTCGCAAAAGCTCGCCAGAATCAGTGAAGGCAAGGCACTTCATAAATTGATAGAAGAAATCAAAAGGGAAGAGGAAATTTTGATAGAGATAACTCAACTATGGCAGGATGAGGCTCTCCAGCTATCGCAGGAAGTAGATGGGAAGCTACATGAGCTTCGACAAAAGGAATAAGCAACATTGCAAAAGACTATAGGACTAGTGACAGAGGCACTGCTGGAAGAAGTGTGTAGAGAAGAGAAGTAGGAAGCAGAGATACTACAACAGTACAATGTCGCCTACAACAACATTATAGCAAATCTTCAAGGCAAAGAAGTTGAGTGACTCAGGATGAGTCACATGTGAGTGTTGGGGGTCTGTTGGGTGACACACAACTTGGCCCAAGTGTTGGTCGAAACTCTGCATTTTAGGGATCAGAGTGCATGGTACCACAAAGTTATGTACTGCACAATGTTTTAGGGATTCTGGGTGGGTCAAAGTCCCTTCTTTTTGTAATGAGTTTGGGTAATAATTGATTGTTTTTAGGAAAACCATGGTATTTTCATGTACCTGTGATGTAATTAGTATATATAGGAGAAAGATGTAAGTCGAAGACATAATAAAGAGGATGATATGATATAAGAACAAGGAAATATCTTTGTAATCTTTATTTGGGTCTTGAAGGAAAGGCTCCACGGCTGAGTACGTGAATACATAAAGCCTGCAGTTGAGTGCACAGGCATCTAAAACTAGGTGCACAGGTCAAGGGATTGTACGTTGTTCCAAAGAATTATTATAAGAAGTACAGTTTTGATGGACATAACTTGTGTAGGATTATTGTGTATCTTTTTCTTTCTGTTTAGTATATTGGTTATATTTTACTTCCACACAGTTTTGGTTATGGTCGTCAATGGCATGATTAAGTAGATAATCCAACATTGTGAAGTAAAGAATAAAGTGTTAAGTGAAATGAAAAGTAAAAATACCACATAAAATCATCCCTCAAGGCTATAGACACATGGTTCTATATCTCCCCATAGTCACTTTGGGTGAGACGGTGATCTGCTTGTAGGTCGTTGCCGAAAGGGACAATGATTTAGGGTTTTATTGATGTGTAGTAAAATCTGAATCATGATCAAGCCCAAACAATCCAACATGAACTCCTTTTCTTATCTGAAGAAACTTAGCAAATTGTTATCACACAATTTGTATGAAAACTCCATGCATTACAAATGTTTATGATATTAACTAATAACTACTTTATTTTCTAGGGAAATGGGAAAAAGGAATTATGCTAAGAAAGTGAAGCATGTTTCACATTATATAGAAATAAAATTAAATATTGAGAAATAATAATCTAATGAATAGAAGAATCCAAATGCATATTTCTTCAGGTATACTACTTGTAACACCACATACACTAGAGGAATGTCCTGGGAAGAAATTTTCAAGTTCTTTGAATAAAGAACCAAAAAACAGCTCAAAGGAAACACTTCAAGAGAGGAACTTGGCTCAGACAATGATAACTATAAAAACATTCAAAAAATTGGACTCTATAAATTCACTACTAGGCCACCTATGCTCCCTTACTATGACATGGTATGATGGATCATCACCCTTGAAAGTATTGATAAATGTATTATTGTAAGTGACTCAAGAATGGTAATTGGTTCTTGGAGGCCTACAAATATTCAAAATATATATAAATTACTAGCCCTAGATGTCTATTTAAATTCAAAGTATATGTCTAAGTTCCATAATTTTTTTTTAGTTAAACACTTAAATGGAGGTTTCTCAATGCATCCAAAAGAGGGTAATGGGTCCCCATGGTTTTAAAGCCAAAACACATAATTTATACCCTATTGGAAAATTTAAGCATCATCATTTACTTGTTATTGTTATTCTTTCTAGACTATATTGTCATCACAAGCTAAACCATTTTAGGGAAGAATGGGTTCCTTTATTCCATGTTATTGTCCAGAAAGCCAAAATTTTCAGTTGGGCAAGTATTTTATCACATAATTTAACCAATGCAATTAGGGAAACATTCCCTTCCCCTCTACTTTTTGGGCCACCCTTTTGGATGCATGCTTATCTCTTGGACATTGTAATAGCAGTTTCACATTTCCATCACTTGAATGGTTTTTGACAAAGGACAAACCACTTGTTCCCAAATACTATTCCATTCTCTCCAACAACCAATATTAAAACCATTTCTATGATATTTATAATCATATTTTATGTTTCCTTTATACCAGTTTTTGCATAACTAACCTCCTCCTATAATTAGTAAAGATGTTATAAATGCTTACATGGCATAGGCCATTGGTTTATTAAGAAGATATTAACCTATTTCAGAATCGTTGGATTTGACACTACCCCTCATATCATTCCTATGCACATTCCAAACATACTAGATTTAAAATAAATTGCTAACGAGACAAGTATAGGGAGTCACCAAAGGGTTGTTTAAGAATTCAAATAAGTTGTGGGAAACATTCCCTATAAATATTGACCTTTATTCACTTCAAAACAGAGGTAATGTTGTTGAAGAAACAAAATCATTCAAGGAAATATGGTTGGATACAGTTCCATTTTATAAGTATGATAATGATGATATTGTGAGAACCCATTTAAAGGTTGTTATGTATTCCAAAAGTTATGGCCATCAAGATCCTCCTTTCAAGAATTTTCTAAAGAATGTTATTTATTTTGATGAAGTCTTGTCTAGAGTTTTTACAACAAATAATCCTATGGTTCAAGAAAGCTTTCAAGCTTTTAGGGGAAAATGGCATTTGTTTGCAAAAAAGGAGTAAAGTCTCAATAGTTCCCCTTACAGAACTTTAGGAAAGGGAAACTACTAGCCCCTTATTTATTCAAGATCAATACGAAGATAATGAAAACTTAGCTCAAGATGATCCTAAGAGAAATGATTCCTCAAATGAAGCTCTTAATGAGAAAGAACAACAACCAAGTAAATAATAGAGAGATGTGGATTATGAGGAAATTGCAGAAAAAAGGAAGGAAAATATTCCAGAGATAGAAGAACAACATCATTTGGATGCAGAACCTAATGTTGAGCAAGGAGAAGCTTAAAGGAAATAGGGAAAAATCATGATCGATGTCCAAAATCCAGATCAAGATTTGAGTAGTCCTAATACTAAAAATACTACAAATTATGCTCAAATTACATAGGTTGTTTCTCTATAGGTTGTTGTGACCCCACTAACAATCAAAGCTGCAAATTCTTCTTCTTTATTTGGAAATATTGTTCAATTTGAACTAGTTATTGAGTCTATTGTTTCCCTGGAGGAGTATTATTTTAGCTCTCAACTCAAAGTTGTGATACAAAGATCCAAGAAGAGGAAAAATGATTGAGCTTTACCAGAAATTACTTCAACAACTTGGTGTCCAATTAGTAAGCCAATAGAGATAGCTAAAGAGATTTCATTTTCACTAGGGGCATTTGCCACAACACATAAAAGGTCCATTGCTGAGATATATAAGCAACTTGATTATTCAGAAGGTAAAGTTAATGATATTGAATGTGAGTTGTAGGGATTGAAGATAAATTGAGACCAAAATTTGCAATAAAGCACCAAGAAGCTACAAGAAGGATTTGAGGTTGAAAAACATCAAATTGAGATGCAATTTCAAAGTCAACTAAATGTGGCATAAAACAAGTATGTCAAAAAATGGAAGAAATGAAATAAGCATATATTAGCAAGATAAAAACATCGGTAAAGGAATCCTCGACATTGCCATTTTTAAAATTTCACACTCTTTATGTTAATGATCAGTTGAAACATGCCCAAAACAAATTTTCTTCTCAAATTCATAAAATTATTGGTTTTTATTAGGATCTACTAAACATTATTGGCATGGTATAAGTTTTGATGAGGGAAGGTGAATTAATTCTAGAACAATTTGGTAAATTCTATGTTTGGGAGAAGAAATAAAATTATGAAACCATTAGTAAAATTTTCAAGACTGATAAAATAATGATGAGAATTTCCCTGGAGGAGAGGAAATAAAATCTTGGTTATTAAGGATTTGATTAAAGAATCTACTGATTGGTGTACTAAAGAATAGAATAGTGCATTGGATATGATAGAGGATTATAACATGCCTTATCCTAAAACCATGGAAAAATATCTACCTCTTGCCATATGTACACAAGGAGTTTAAGTGCACATATATAAGGCTAAAGAACACATTCAAGCTCTCAATGGATGAAATGTCATAGACCTACAACAATTCTTCCAAACTCCATAAAATTGTTTGAGTTCTATTTCCAAATTCTCCCAGAAATATAGGATCAAGAAAGTGCATGTGTTGAAAAGATTTGGACAGTGCCAAATTAGTCTAGATCATAAGACCTTCGTTCACTTTCCTCAAGTTCCATAACTCTATGCTCATTGTTAAAAAAATCTTAGAAAAAATGAGGTTGAGATGAATCCATCAAAATTTGGATAGATCCAATCACTTTGGATGATGAAGCAGATTAGTGACTAATCTAGGTGGCCTCTTCAATAACCTTAACAACAAGATTTTTCTTTAGAAATGTAATCTCATCCTTGAACTAGATTTTACTTTTATTTTTTCTTTTATGTTTTACTTTAATCAAGAAATTTATGTTAAAAAAATTGTTTGTTATGTTTTTTTGTTATCAACTATTTTTTTAATCGATTTTGCAGACATGGATATTTTCATAGAGTTCATATTCTATAATGAAAGTGTGTATGTGATATATTATCTCTTGCATTCATTCTTTTATTTGAGGCAAGCTATGAATTCATAAATTGCTTCATATTATGAATATTATAGTATTTATTTTAGGTTTATAATCGAGATATGTATTTGTTCTTCACAAATTATTTAAGTTTCAAACTATTTCTAAGTTCTTAGAGGTATTATATTTTATCTAATATCACTTTGTTTATTATAAATTGAATCCCATTATTGAGAGGTTAGTTTTTTATTTCATATTATATTAGAGTTTCATGCAAATATGTTAAAAATCCACAAAAAATAGATTTTTCCCCAGATCTCTCATCAAATTATAAACTTCTCAGGTGGATGGGTGAGCCCACATTTCAATCACAAGGAGTATTATTTCAAACATCTTTAGTTCCTCATAGGTTTTCATATGGGTAGTCCCCTATCTCCTTACTGTTGGTTACAATAATCTTTCCAAACATCAACAGTCAAAGTGACATTAAGTAGCAATTACTTTATATATTTATTATAATTACATTGGTATCAGATAGTTATTTAGGTTAGTTTAGGTAGATACAACCAAGTCTATATACTGGAGAGCACCACCACATGAAATGAGAAAGAGTCTAATTGTGTCCTCGATTGGGCGGTAACTACCCATTGCAGGAAAGAATTTTCTTGCATGTCAACGTGTCCCTATGGATAGAAATATCTTCCAAGACACCTATGTATCAAGGAACTATTATATGAGGGAAGTGTTAGGTCCATCTAGGTCATAGAACACATATGCTTTTTACTAGAATCTATTCACCAAAAACAAGTTTCCTTTTCTAGTGACACTAAACCTTCCTAATATATCATAATTGATGATCCCATTCAACATCGGCTTATATAACTGGCCATTCACACAATATTTCCACTAGAAGTTCTAAAGTTTGACATAAAATCAAGAAAAAACCCTTTCCGTATATTATGACTTACCACCTTTGGTGTTCTTCCAACTCTTTGTTGGATGATAGTATATAATTGTGACTTTTTCAAAGAACCCTAATGGGAAGTTCCACTAAATGGTACATTAAGTTACAGGTGCTTCCTATAGTGACTTTTCTTCCTTGACCAAAGTCTTTTTAATGCACTTCCAACTACCTATCAGGTATGAAATTGGAACTAATATTTTTACATCATTATGTCAAAACATAGCCACACACATCTATAATCACATCCATGAATCGAGATGAAATTATAGGATCATTAGGGCCAAAATCCCAAATGAAACTCTAACATATTGATTTGTTAAGTGTTTGTTTCCACCCATAACTAAGGACATTGCTATTTCATGGGTAGTTACCAAGCAACATATAATCCTGTGTAGCCAACATTTAGATCCCATCTATTCTTACTCAAGCACATTATATGATATAATTATTTATGCATGATGCTATCAATAGGTCCAATTATACCCAACCTAGGATGTCAATTGATGATATGGTTGGTTCTGCATCCCATTATTTACTTGGCCAATTCAATGGCTAGTTGAGTCAAATGTCCACTCCAGTGAAAGCACCTTCTACTGTCTTAACAAACCAAGTTGCTACTATCCTTACTCATACGTCTAAGGTGAGCTTTATATAGTCCACACAACCAAAGGATCCTAAGAAACCTATAGGAAAGAAGAAGAAGAAGAAGAAAAAGAAAAACTCTTCTAATGAGAAAAGGACTATGCAAACCAAAAAATTTCTATTAGGGGCACCAAAGGGAAAAGGAAGGTCAAGCTTCCTTACAAATTTATGGTAGATGAGATTCATTACTATTTTGCTCAACATGAATCCCGGGCAAAATAGCCTACTATTTTAACAAATCATTTATTCCTAACTAATAAAAATGGCTGCAACAAATCTTTCACCTTTGTAAGGGGGAAAAGTAGATAACACCTAGAAATTGGGCACATCATCAATTACCATCATTTACATGTGTGACTAGATGGTTAATTTACAATCATATGCTCATAATTACAAGAATCTAGAAAGTGGTATTTTGGATAAGGACCCAATATCTACATCCCATCCTAGTATCCCTCTCTAGATAGAGAAGTCATCAATTCACACAATGCTTCACCCATCAAAGGGTGTGCTTCATAGGTAAACACATAATCATAAATCACAAGTTTGCTACAATTATAATATTGTGGAAGATTTAGCCTTGGCACCATGTGCCAGGTTAACCATTGAAGACATTCAAAGCTAATGAACATAGAAAAAGTTAGAACTAAGACTTTTGTGATCCATAATGTTGATATTAGTCTTTCAAATTAATCACATCATTAGGATTTGGTCGACGTTTCGAACCAACTAATGTGGTTCATCCTCAGGACAAGGAAAGAAATAAATAGATATGAGGGAATAAATAGCAAGGATGCATCACTACCAGAGTTTGCTGTTGGAAAAATAGTCATTAAGTAACTTGTTATGTAATAAAAAAATATTTAGTTTCAATATTTTAAAATGATAAAATTAATTTTAGTTATAAAATAGTTGTTGTGTAATAAATAAATATTGAATTTAAATATTATAAATGGTATTAATTTTTAGAGCTAATTAATATTAACTATTGTAGTAATATTGTCTAGAGATAATTAATAATATAGTTTGTTAGGGTTTGACCTATAGTAATAGAAACTAGATGTTATGAAGTAATACTATTTAGAAATCATAAGTTAAATGTTTAATAGTAATGTCATCTATAAATAGTTAGTTTAAATAGTGTAATGTGTTCGGGTTTGACCCTATCTTATATTAATTGGAATAGTATTTAATTTATTAATAATTTAATATTATTAATTATTATTATAATCTTAAAGAGGGAATATAGTATTAAATCCTATCAATAATGTACCGATGGTATAATATTATTATAGAGATTAATAATAATATTAAATACATTATTTCAATATAATTCGATATATTAATTTCTATGGATAATTTTAATAAAATAAAAAGACTGAGAATGGAAGAAGGAAAACTAATCACATAAAAGTGGAGGATGGCTAATGATGTACCTATGGTATTTCTATTATTATTGATATTATAGAGATTTATAACATTAAGAATTATTATCTTAATATTTAAATTCACTTATAATACAAATATTGATTAATAAGATATAATAATTTTAATATATTATTTTAATATATATAAAATAAACTACTATAATAGGAAGGAGGAAAACTAATCACATTAAAAAGGAAGAAGGAAAAATATAATATTAGATTAGAGATATACTTCGACAACAAACAAAGAAATTAAAAAAAAGAAAAGGAAAGAAAATTAAGGCAGGATCTACGGGGAAAAATCACAAGGCGATAAGGGAGATCCAACAAGAATAGAATGGGGAAAGGAGAGGGAGGGGACGAAGGGTCAAGAGGAGAGATCTGGAATCCAGCTTTTACATAATTTCTAGCCATCATCCCTATTGAGGTTTTTGGCATGCCTCTCAATTTCAATTGCTTCTTTGAGTTTCCTGTGGTGGAAATGATCAACCCCATCAATGAATTTGGAATCTTCAATGCAAACATGGGGTTTCAATTTAACAGAATGTTTGGCAAGGGCTAATGTGCAAGAGTGACTGTGTCTAATGTCAGATGCATGTTCATTGATTCTCTGCTTAATAGACCTATTTGTCTCTCCAATGTAGGGGGTACCACAGGAGCAAGGAATAAGGTAAACCCCTTTCGTGTCTTTAGGGTCAATAGAGTCTTTAACGGATCTAAGGGAATTTTTATTGGTTTGGAGAGGTTTGAAAGAAGAAGAGACATTCATATTTTTAAGAATATGGGCAATCTTATCGCTGGTCCCCTGGATAATTAGGAGATGAACCTTAGCAATAGGATCAGCACAGGTGGGCTTTACTCTAGGCATTTTGTTGGCTCGGTGAAAGGCCTTGAGGCTCTTGGGCCTGCTATACCCATTAATTCGAATAATTTCAAGAAGATGAGATTTCTCCTTATCAAGGTGGATATCATAAGAGATTCTAAGAGCATTGGTAGCAAGAGTGCTGAGAACCCCACATTTCTAAGTAGGGAAGTGATGAGAACTGGCATGGAGATATTGTTCTGTTTGGGTATTCTTCCAAAAAACTTGGTGACATACGGAACCATCATCCCTTCTAGAAAGGAGAATGTCGAGAAATGGAAGGTGACCATTCTCCTCAATTTCCATTGTGAACTTGATGGATTCAAATTGAGAATTAAGGTGGTTAAGAAACAGATCAAGTTTCTCATGACCATGAGGCCAGATGACGCAAGTGTCATCAACAAATCTCTTCCATTTTTTAGTGCGAAATTGAGAAGAGGTTAAGGCCTTGGTCTCAAAATCTTCCATAAATAGAAAAAAGTATTATTACAAAAAGTTATTTTTGTTAGCTATAGGTGGGGTGGACCCTCTAGATACTTGTTCAATTACATTTGACACTTATCAAAGTTGGCTTAGGATCTCCACTATATTATTTTTTCAAATTCAAGTAATCTCATGTAAGATTAAGATCTTCACAATTAGTGTTAATGAATGAGTCTCCACTTGCATTATCTCTTGGTTATGTTGGAGATTTATTAGTTCCCTAGATCCTAGAACTTATTTTGTCTAGCACCATGTTTAAATCCTTTGAAAAAAATACCTCTAAGCCTCATGGAATCATTACCACCTTTCTTATAGAGTTAGGTGGAAATATTGTATCAATTGAATTTGAGGTCAATGATGCCTCATTGGATTAAACTCTATTGCTTGGGCATAGTTGTTTCTACACTATGATGGCTATAATGTCGCCATTCTTTAGGTTTATCCACTTTTCTCAACAAGAGAAGGTGGTGACTATTGACCAATAGTAATATTGCACACTAGATTATAGGACTAACAATTGTACTAACATTCTATTCACTAATGGTTTCTTGAGTGCCTATGTTAATGTTTATGTGGATACATTCAAGGATTCATAACTCTTGGGTACATTTACCCTACCCCCACCTCTCACCATTCAAACTATGGACCATATTTGTAAGATTTGTTTAGATATTTTCATAGCTCAAGGGTCTTTTGTTTATGGAGTGGTGCCTAATAATTAGGAATCTAACTCATTTTAAGCTACTATCCTTGGGTGGTTCCTAATCCTATCCTTAGGTGGTGCCTACTATTTGATAATTTAAACTCTATATTATCTTATTCAAAGGGTTTAGTGACATGTTTGCTTGGAATTACGAAGAAATTCCTAGCATGTATCCCTGGATTGTTGTGCCTTAATTCAAAACATATGACAAATCCAATTATGTTCGAATTTTTTTTAGCCAATTAATCCAAGAAAAATATTTGGTTCTACATCCCATGCTGTAGTTGGCCAATTCAACAAGTAGTTGAGTCAAATGTCCACTCTTGTGAATTCACCTTCTATTGTGCCAACAAACCAAGTTGCTATAGTCCTTACTCATAAATCTAAGGTGAACTTGATATAGTTCACATAACCAAAGGATCCGAGGAAATGTAGAGGAGAGAAGAATAAGAATAAAAACTCTTTTGATGAGAAAGGGACTATACAAACCAAAACAAAATCTACTAGGAGCACCAAAGAGAAAAGGAAGGTCAAATTTCCCTTCAAGATTTATGGAAAATGAGATTCATGACTACTTTTCTCAACATGAAGCTCCATTATTTTAACAAATCCATTTCTTCCTAAAAAATATCAATTAGTTGCAACAAATCTTGCAACTTTGTAAGGGGGAAAAGTAGGTAACACCTAGCAAGCGGGTGCATCATAAAGCACCATCATTGACATGTGTGACTAGATGCAAGTTAATTTACAAACATAGGATCGTAATTACAAGAATCTAAAAAGTAGTCTTTTGGATAAGGACCCACCATCTACATCCCATAATAGTATGCATCTCTAGATATAGAAGTAATCACTTGACACAATGATTCACCCATCAAAGGGTGTGCTTCATAGGTAAAGACAAAATCATAAAGCACATGTATCTTATAATTATAAGATTGTAGATGATTTAGCGTAGGAACCATGTGCCATGTTATACATTAAATATATTCAAAGATAATCAACACATAAAAATTCTTTGTTGTTAGCTATAGGTAGGGTGGACCCTCTAGATACTCATTCAATTACTTTTGACACTTATCAATGTTGGCTTAGCATCTCCACTAGATTTGTTTTTGAAATTCAAGTAATCTCATGTGAGATTAATATCTTCACAATTAGTGTTGATTAAGGAGCCTCCACTTGCATTATTTCTTGGTCATTTTGGAGAGTTATTAGTTCCCTAGAGCCTATAGATTATTTAATCTAGAACCATGTTGAAATCCTTTGAGAAAAATACCTTTAAGACTCATGGAACCATGACCACCTTTCTTATGGAGTTAGGTGGAAATATTGTATCAATTGAATTTGAGGTCAATGATGCCTCATTAGATTACAATTTATTGCTTGGGCATAGTTGTTTCTACACTATGATATCTATAGTGTCCCCATTATTCAAGTTTCTCCATTTTTCTTATCAAGAGAAGGTGGTGACTATTGACCAATAGGAATATTGCACACTAGATTATAGGATCAACAATTTTATGAACATTCTATTCACTAATGTTTTCTTGAGGGCCTATGATAGTGTTGATGTCGATCCATTCAAGGATTCATATATCATGGGTACATTTACCCTACCCCCACCTATCACCATTCAAACTATGGACCATATAATTTGTAATATTTCTTTAGGTACTTTCATAAATCAAGGGTCTCTTAATTATTTGGTGGTGCCTAACCATTTGGAAGCTAACTCATTTTGAGCTACTATCCTTCAATGGTTTCGTTGATTCCTCTAAAATCATAGCACCAACATTAGGGGATAACCACCCGGTCTGCACCTTAGTGCAGCTCCTTATCCATTTGGTATGGTGGCTCCGACTGGATATTATGGGACCAGTTTCCCAATAAAGTATGATTTGATGAATGGGTGTTTTAAATGTATAAAAAGATGATAGGTGGTTTAATCCATATGCTCTAAAATATATAGATATATCTATATAACCTAAGTGACCTCATAATAATGTGATTCTTGATGATTCCTAGTAGACAAATGATAATATAGATTATTCACTTATCTATAGACATATGCATTTAAATAATGATTACTTTGTTTAAGAAATTAAAAAAAGTAATGTGAAAACATATCACATAACATACTAATATTTATTGTTGACATATGTATACAATATAAAAATTCTAGATCATTCAGAAGTGAAATAATATAGAGTTGTTTGAAACATAGGAATACATCAACAATAACAAATCAATGGAAGGCTAATTACACAAAACAAGACAAAGGAACAGTGATAGAAGTACCAAATGCATTTGAGTCTCGTTATGCAAGTAACGCGCTGGTTCAATTTTCTTATTCTGGAAACTCCGAGGAGATACAAAAATGCAAGTCTTTATAAAGCTCTTTCACAACAATTCTAAACCTCCATCCATGGCTTATAAAAAATAAATTAAGTGCAGAAGTGCAAACTTCTCAAGTATAGTTTATACAAATTGACGACCCTTTCTAAAATGTCATGAAAGGGTCCTTATAGTAAAATTAAAAACAAATTGTCCATAAAAATTGCTGAGAGTTGTTGGAACTGCCTTCATCAAAATATGGGATTTGAATTTCAAAAATAGAGTTATGACAAGCTTTGAAGAGATTCATCACATCTAGGCTTTCTCTTGTATCTTCAACCAACAAATTGAGAGCATGGTTTGGGTTTCTGGAGGATGACTCATCCTCGAGTGTAACTGTCCTACGTATGTGGCATCTGAGAGCTCGGGCATCATGCGATCAATGGCATCAACAAGGCACTTGATAATCATCTGTTCGTTGTGTGGCTTGACCAAAAAGGACCAATGTGCATCCTAGTTAAAACCTTGTACTCTATTGAGCTTCTCTTCCTTGGTGTCCAAATCTTGCTTCCATTGCTTCTCTAAAACTTTCACCTTTGGAAGTTTTCCTAGGGAACAATCAAAAATTAAATTGGCACCATATAATTTATCATTCACCAGCTCAATAACATTATTCATTATAGCCCTGGCCTTGGAGGTAGCTCTTTCTACTTTTATTAACTGTGTTTCCCATTCCGAAAACAATATCGCTTTATGAGACTCTTTGATTTTAGCTAATTTAGCAGCTCTTCCATCTTCTGTGCTTCGCTAGGAGAGATAATTTGTGAATTTATCATCCACATCTTCAAATTCTAACCTGGTATTAACTACTTGATCAACCAGTGATGTCATTATGATGCATAATGGATCAATAAGAGATATTTTCTGGCATAGTAGATTCAACTATTGACATAAAGCCGTATTTGCCTCTACAGCTTCCTTTTTAAATTCTTTGACCTTGTGATAATATTTGAATTGTCCCAAAGAGAATTGTAACTGTGTGATTTTCTCTTCTGATGCGTCAATTTAAGCTGCTTGAGCTCTTGAGACAACTATTGTTGTCTTTGAATGGCCTGTTTGTCAATTTTCTGCTTTTCCAGGTTTAATTGCTCTTCAAGTTTCCCATTCTTATGTTTCTCTACTGTTAATTGCTCCTCAAGCTTATTAATATTTTGTTGTTTTGCTGCCAACTGTTCTTCAAGTTGATTAGTCTTTTGATCCTTTTCTTTGATCAATTGATTCAATTCAGTTGCCTTATCAATTGTAGTAGTTGTGTATGCCCCTGTAAATTGAGATAACTTAGTCAAATCCTCAGAAGGATTGACCTCTGAATCTTTCCATATGACATTCATAAATTCATATTGAGGAGTTGTGGATTATGTTTGATCTGTTTTCCTCTTTTTCCTTTGCCTCTTGACTACAACCCTATATTTTGGGCTATAAAACACATCCAAGGGTGGAATCTCCTCAATATTCAATGTAATCTCCCCTGAAGGATTTTGATGGATTATTCCTATCTCCTTCCTAGTTGTTTCTTTGTTGGGTGTCTCTTCAATCACAATATCAAGAATAATGGGTCGTTGTGTTTCAGGAGGCGCAGATATGATAATGTTTTGAGGATCATTCTGACTTTTGATTTATTGATTAAATTGCTCCCATTCTTTAATCAATATGTGATCAATGTGAACATTAGTGTTTAGTTGTTCATTAACCTTATCACTTGTCTCAACTTCTCCAAAAATCTTCTCAATTACTTGCTCTCTGTTGTGTTCTACCTGTTGAATGATTGGTGTAGTACTTAAAAAATCCAAACATACTATGGGTAACCTTCGTGTCCTGTATTCAATGAATTTGTCCATTTTCTCATCACTCAATTTGAATTTTTCCAAATGAATTACTATTGAGAATAATTCTGCTGCAGCAAATAAGTCATCAAACTCATCTTCCTCATGCAAGAATTTATTAACTTTCATCTAAGTGGTGAAATTGAAAGTAACCTTCTTTGGATCATATTGTCTTTTAGGGATAGCAGCTAGACTCAGATCCTTTGTCTTGTTTGCTTCTTTCTTGGCATGTTTAAAATCATGTAATGAGTAAGTGTCGCAGCGAAGAGGAAAGGTAGGCCACAACTATTTCTTGGAGTCTTTAAGATTTCTAGACATCCCTTTTTCTACTATCTGGTAGGATACTGCCCTGACTAATAGCTTATCTAGAATGTAAAGTTTAGGACATGAGGATCTGTAATACTACCAAAAACCCTAACATAGGTGAATGTCTCTTCCTTGAACCAACTACTAATTAAGGTTAAATCAATGCTAGCCTCATCAGACAGTCGAGAAGTAGGTTTATTAAAGATAGCTTGATGGATGGGTAAAATAAAACCATGGAAAATCCTGTATAAATGATTCTTGTATTCTAACTTCCATAAGTATTTATGGTAAATATGAATGGGGGTTGGGTCCTGAATAGTCCATTTCCAACCTAATATGGGAAAGTCAGAATTAAAACAAATTGTGTCAACTATGTAAGCACTCATATGGAATGGGGGCACAACTCGGGTAGTGACAAATCTGTTCTTTCTATAATCCAATATTTGAATAGCCATTTTGACCGATAGGATAGTTGCCCAATCCATCACAAAAGAGCTTATCATTTCTTCTATTAATGGAACCATCTCAACAGAAAATCTAGCAGAATCAGGGCTACCAAAGAGTCTACACATCATAGCAGCAACATAACAATGTGGAGATGCCAAGGAGTCCACGGAATACATACCAAATGATTCATAATTGTGCTTGTTAGGAAAGTGTCTGCATTGCTTGATAGGGTCTAATTCAATGTTATTCTCCTAGGTGAAAGCTTTCAGGAATGCTTTGTTGTAGTGTCGTTGGGGATCTGGAAAGTGATACATTCTCTTGACATCTTCTGTTTTGAAGGATCCAAACATCCTTCCATCAGTTGTGAAGAAATCTCTATCTGTTATGTTAATGCTCTCGATGACCCATCTCACCATATCATTATATGGTAAAACCTTTGCACAGGCCACTATTCAATGGAGGAAAGAGTTGGCTAAATCATTGAGTGTGTTTTTTGATTTATCAGTTCCATCAGTTGTTGCTTCTTGTTCTATCTCCTTCAGATCTTCATTTTCAAGAAAAGTATATATGCCTTCCCACGAGGTCTTGCCAAAGCCTAGATAGGTAGTATATGAGATTAACACCAATTTTCCTTGTCCTTCTTCCACTATAAGGGGAGCCTTTGTCTTTTGAGCTCTCTTAGACATCTTAACTGCCTGCATGATTTTGGATTTACACAGCAAAATGAGAAGGAGGAGTGTGATAGGAAAAAAACTTTGAGAGGAGCCAATACAACTAATTACAGACTAAAAGTAGTTATGTGCATCAAAAGATTTCATATAGCACATAGTCACAAAGAATGAAATCCTTAAAGGATTGTAACCATAACTACCTCTTAATGCATTACTGTATCCTCATAATGTGAACTTTAATGCCAAATTAATATATGTTGCATCGCAAGTTTTCCAACGGTCCTTTTATAATAGGTGTCACAACTCTGTGATTTTTTTATTAGCGATTGTATTATTTTAATACGTGTAGAGCCATCGCATATCGCAAATCAGGAGTTACAAGTGCTATGTCTGAAATAATTCCATGTCTTGTTGCCATTGCGATGAGTGATGAGCTGGCACGTAGAGTTGGCGGGTTCCTTTAAAACTTGGCAAATCATGTTTTTCCTTCGTAAATCATGTTTTTAATTAATTGATTTAAGATTATATTGCGAGTGCTCATAGTAAATGGTACTTTTTTCTATTGGGAGCACGGTATGCGATATGTGATCATGATAGTTACATCACATCGCAAAGTTTCAACTAAGCAGTTTCAATGTTTTCCTATGGATTGGTGATATGCGATATACGATAGCCTTATCACATTGCAAGGTTTCCACAAAGTGCCCTAACTTATTTCTTAGGATTACCGATATGAGAAATGCAATAGTTAAATCACATCGCATGTTTATAAATGGATTTTTTCAATTTGAAACTTTGTGATGAGGCATTTGCGATGACTTTGATCGCATCACAACTTTTCATACGAATGTTCATTGGTCTTAAGCAATTGTGATGTGATGAGTGGTTTCAAACACTCATAAAGCAACTTTTATATGAAAAGTATGGAAAATATATTTCTACTCAAAAGGTTTTACTACTTTTTATATCCTAAAGGGGACCTATTTCTTATTTAGTATCTTTAGACTAAGATTAAAATTTTGAAATGGGGGGGGGGAGGGGTTGTTGTATAGCACAACAATTGGTGATTCACTGGAAGAACTATTTATCTCTGAATAAAATAATGAAATTTTTAACACTTTCTTAAGTAGAATCAATTGAGGAAAAGGGAATGATCTTGGAATTGTTTAGATAAAAATTTTACTCTGAATAAAACAAAGATATCAATTTTGCAATTTCTTTTACAAACCCTTATCATAAATAAAAACATTTTTTTGGTTTCTTCAAGCTTTGATTGGTAACTGTTAAAGACAAAGTATGGGGCTCCTCCAACTTAGCTTTTAAATTTACTCTTTTGTCACAGGTAGTGCCACTGCTGCTAGCAAACATCTATCGTCTCAACGGGGTTGCCTTTTAACCATCAATTATTCATTGTCCCATCCATCTAAGAGTATAATAATTTAAAGATAAATTGAGAAAGATATATATATATAGCTTTTAAATTTACTCTTTTGTCACTGGTAATGCCATTGCTACTAGCAAACATCTATCGTCTCAACAGGGTTTCCTTTTAACCATCAATGATTCATTATCCCATCCATCTAAGAGTATAATCTTTTAAAGATAAATTCAGAAAGATATATATATATATATTGTTTTATTATTTTATTTGATTAAAATCAATTTCCCTGGTTTGGTAGCCAGAAGATGACAATGCCATTCACTAGTTTTAATTAAACTAAAGTTGGCTCGTGATGAGACCCCTTGTCTTTTGATTTAAGCCATTATCCTGTTTTGGTATGCAGTATTGGTCATGTCAGCTTAATTAGTTCCCTATGATCATGGTAAGTAGCCTCGTAATGAGACCTCTTATCTTTTAAATCAGATATATTTTAGAATTACACTCTGAAAAATCATAAACCTAGAGGATGGGGTGAATGCTTGACTCCTTAAGAGTTTATGGATGACAATTATAGAGTTGTAGATGCTTAGTTGGAGAAGTTCTTTACCCTTTTATAAATAACCTTTCTCAACTGATAAAACTCAAAATTATTTACTGTGTTTTCAAGGTTTGAAAGATTTCACAAATTTAAAGAGGATTTCAAAGTTTCATGTTTTTATCTAATTTCCAAAACTATAATCATTTCCTTGAAAGTTTCTACTTTTTAAAAGAAATTAATCACGATATTCTTTCAAAGAGCTTTTCAATAGTAGAAATCCAATGGTATACTATTTACAACATTATTTATAAAAGAAACCAAAATTTGCATAAAGAATATGTACAGGTAAGAAGGGGTTACCTTCCTAGGAAAAAAATTTCTTTAAGATAAGCCCATTCATAGGAAGAGAATCTCTCTTTCCTGATAAGTCTTGTAGTAGAAACTTTGATGGGCCTATATTTTCAACGATCTGAAATGGTCCAAGCCACATCTTCTAAAATTTGGTATGCTTACCTTTGTCTTCATGTGCTTTATCCCATTTCAAAATGAGATCACCAATCTATAATGTTTTTGAGCCGATAGAACTTGCATCAAAAGAATATTTAATGACTTTCTGATGTTTAGCATGAGTAGTTTTGGCCTTTCTTTCCTCATCTAATTTAAGAATTTGATCAAACCTTAATTGAATAGAAGAAGAAGGAATTTCTTTAATGAATTGTACTAGGGCTAGAGATGGAAGGGCTAAATTTGGTGGAATTGCAACTTCTTTCCCATACACTAAGTTAAAAGGAGAAGTACCTATTGAGGCCTTGTGAGTTATACGATCTACCCATAATTAAAATATTAAAGATTTATGCCAATTCTTTTGGTTTTGATCAACAGTTCTTGTAATAATATTGATGATATTTTTGTTAGGTGACTCTGCTAAGCCATTTCCTTGAGGATAGTAATTTGCAGAATATTTTAACTTAAAACCTATCTTAAGAGCAAATTCAACTATATTATTTCCAAAAAAATAATATGCATTGTCAAAGATAAGTGCGTTAGGTAGACCAATCCTTGTAATCATGAACTGATCAATAAATTCGATAATCGCATCAGAATTGGCTACCTTTAGTGGAATTTCTTCTACCCACTTTGTGAAGTAGTTTGTGTCTATGAGGATGTATTTTTGTTGCTTGGAAGAATGTGGAATGATCTCTCCTATGATATCAAGCCCCCACTTTTCAAATGGTTGCTCAAAGTTAACTGGTTGTAAAGGAAAGGTTGGTTTCCTTTATCTCCCACCAGCATTTGGGCAATGGTTGCTCAAAGTTAACTGGTTGTAAAGGAAAGGTTGGTTTCCTTTATCTCCCACCAGCATTTGGGCATATCTTACATTTCCTCATGTAGTCATGGGAATCTTTGAACAAAGTCGGCCAATAATATCCAACATGTAGTATTTTGTGGACTATAGTGTCTCCTCCAAAATTTCCACCTGCTAGGCCATCATGTATTTCCTACAAAAGCTTTTGCGCTTTAGATTTTTCAAGGCATCTTAATAGAATAGAATCATAATTTCTCCTGAATAACACATCATCAATGATTTCATAGTGTTTGGCTTTTAACCTTAAGGAACGTTTGTTTTTGTGGTTGAATTCAGGGGGAGCATATCCATTTTTTAAGTAAAAGATCAGATCAACATATTAAGATTCAGAGTCAATGATACTTATCTCGTTTACTTATGCAATACTATTTGAATCTTCATGATCTGGTATATTGGAAGCTCCTACCAATAACCTGCAAAAACCTTGCCCTCTAACAATTTTCTTTGGTTTAATATCAATATCATACTCTTGTAAAGCTGTTACCCAGTTAGATCTTTTCTCTCCTACTTCTCTTTGAACTAGAAATTGTCTCACTGCAGAGAATGGGACTATTACTTTAGTGTGTCTTTTTAGGAGGAATGGTCTAAAATGTTTAACATACTTAAACACAACGAAGGCTTGTTTTTCAACTTCAGAATAATTAAGCTCAGCACCCTGCAAATTAAAACTACAGAAAGGTATGGGTGCTTCTACTTGTTGATCATTGATTTGCGTTAAAACAATAGCATAAGACGTTTCAGTGGCCAAAGTATACAAAATAAAATGACTAGAAAAATTCAGTGTACTCAATGCAGGAGCATTAATGATCGCTTGTTTGATTGAGTCAAAAGCCCCTTTTTCATTATGTCCCCATTTAAAGACTGAATTTTTCTTAGTCATGGATTGCAAGGGTAAAACAATACGAGAACAATCAGGAACAAACCTTTTTATAAAATTTATCTATCCCAAGAATGATTACATAGATTTCTTATTATGTGGCAAAGGGATATCAAAAATTTCTTTTATCTTGTCAGGATCAATGTACATGTTATTTTTGGATACAATAAACCCTAAAAGTTTACCTTCATTAAGAGAAAAGAATGGTTTCTTTGGATTTAAGGAAATCCCATATTTTTTGCAACATTCAAAGATCTACTTTAAATCATGCAGATGATTACTCTTTTTCTTAGGATAGATAGTTATGTCATCTAAGTAAACAATGATTATCCTATTGATCAAACCTTTGAAACCTATGTCCATAGCTCTTTGGAAAGTAGCTCCAACGTTTATCAAAACAAAAGGAATTTTCTTATAAGCATATGTTCCCTATTTGGTTCTTAATGTAGCCTTTAATCTATCGTCTGGATGTACCAGGATCTGATTGTATCCTGAAAAACCATAAAGAAAAGAATTAACTCCGAGCCAGCTACTGATTGAAGTATCTGCTCCATTATTGGTAATGGGAAATTATCTTTCTGACATGCTTTGTTGAGATTCCTAAAATATATGCAAATCCTAATATCACCATTCACTAAATTCAAGACCCATTTAGAATGTCTGACAGGAAAGATTATTTTGGCTTTGAGGAGTTTATTCAACTCAGCTTTGATTTGGCTTTCAAGTTTTGGGTGAATTTTCCTCAGTTTTTGTTGTACAGGTTTCTCATCAGAGATCGTTGGAATTGTGTGTTGAATGATGGAGGTATCATCAGTTTTCAGATCTTCATAATTCCAAGAAAAAACATTTTTGTATTTCTTCAATAAACTGATGAAAGAAAATATTTCAGGTGATGAAAGTCCAAGTCCAAGATTGACATTTTGTGGTTTGGCATCAGTGCCAAGATTTACTAATTCAAAACTTAAAGTTGAACTTTGAAGTTTTGCATTAGTGACCTTTTTGAATCTATCCTTAATATCATAAAGATCTTCTAGCTTGACCATAGATTTAGGAATAAAATTTTCATTGAGTCTCTACTTTAATTGAAGATCATGATCACTTTCATCGATAATTTGATCTTCATAAGATCCTTTAGATGTCAAGAAATTAAGATATCCTCATCATGATTGAACACACACCAATTGGTGACATTATTTGGGACAGATGGTCAAAAAATTAATTCAATAGAAAATATATCTGGACTATAATCCTCGGATGGAAGGAGTTTAGAAGCAACATTAGCCAGGACATCTATTGTTGCATTCTATGATCTAGGAACAGGAGAAATGTCAAATGCTAGAAAATGAGTTATGATATCTTGAACAAGTGATTGATAATATTTCAGATTCCCTGAAATACAATGGATAGTATTTCTCACTTGTTTATTGACAAATTCAGAATCACCAAATACTTTCAGATATTGGATATTCAGGTCTATCGCTTTATAGAGACCTTGAATCAATGCTTCATATTCTGTAGTATTGTTGGTACATTCAAATTCTAATCTACATGATAACATCATTTTTTCTCCTCAGGAATGACTAAAATACATCATGCTCCTGCACCGTCATTAGATTTAGATCCATCAAAATACAAAGACCAAAATAAAGGCTTATTTACAGGTTTATCTACAAGTTCATCTGCAACACTAACACACTTAGAAGTATCGGTACTGGAGAAATTTTCAACTTGTGATATGACATTATTAACAAGAAATGAAGATTGTTGAGCATTGAAATTCCCAAAAAATGATTTAGCCAAATAGTTTCCAAGAATGTTATTATTGAAGGCTACAGGTTGATTTTCTTCTTCAATCTCAGTTACTGTGTGAGTCAAATGTTTTTCGCGATCAATTCTGATTTGATTTGGATTCCCATTATAGGGAAGCCACATGTGAGACCAATCAGTTGAAATATAACCATGAAGTTTTTCAAACCAATCTCTACTAATGATCAAACCATAAAAATTAGGGATGTCAGAAATTAATATATCAATTCTTTGGACAACCCTAGGATCAGCAAATAATCTGATAATAACTGAATTTATTTCTCCTAAAGCTTAAACCTTACTTTGATCTAATTGGACAATATGAATTGCAGACTTCTAGGGTTCAATATTTAAGTTGGAGAAAACTGATGTTGGCATTATGTTTGATGAAGCGCCTAAATCAATCAAGCAGTTATGCAAATTTCTATTGTAGATCTCATAAGTCAAGAGAAAAGGAGAAGTATGAGAATTTGACCAATCCCCAATCAAAACAGCATCGAGCATCCACCTTCTTAGATGGTGGCTTACTTAATCATCTAGCAGCCTTTGATAATACACTAATTGGAAGCGGAGAAGAAGGTACTGCATTTAATTCTTTAAGCGGCAATTTTTGTTGATGTTTAAGCTTGCTAAGTTCATGCAGAGAAATATTTTCTCAAGTCTTCTTCATATCTTCCACTTGTTATAATCCATGGAATCTAAAACTACTAGTATTTTAGATGATGATGGAGGGTTGAATGAAGATGGTTGATTGTGGGGAGTTTCAACTGGAGCTTTCTTTGTGGGGAATTTTTCTTTAATAACAGGATTTGAATTTTTCTTCTTTTGATTTGCTTAATTAGGATCTACAACACTTTTACTTCTAGTATTTACTGGGAGAGCTTCCTGTTCACTTTCATTATCAGAGTTGGGTAAGATAAGGTCCCATATTCCATGACATTCAACTGTTTCATCTTCTTCCATTTCTGCAGCTAATAAAACTATATCTTCTTCTTCATCATCATCCATGTTAGATTCTGCATTAGATATAGCATTGGGTGGTTTAGGATTAGTTAGCTGATTTCTTTTAAAATTTCTAAATGGCCTTTTCGTAGAAGTTTCAACTACCTGCTTTTTTATTTCAACCATTTCATTAGACATAGTTTTAAGAACTTTTTGTAAGCATTCCATATCATATGGATCCTTGGTTGCTTTCAAGATAACTTTCTTGGATTTCCTTTCTTCTAGAACATTTTTCTTTTTCAAATCAAGGATACGTTTTTAAACAACTATTGCTTCCTTCATATTTTCTGCTAATGTTGGTTTGGCAGCCCTATCAACAAAGATGGCTACATTTGAAGGTAGAGCAGAAATGTACCATTCATTTCAGACCTCCTCACTAGGCTTGGATGTCTCATGTATTTTATTCAACAACTTATTGAAGCATGAGTAGAAGTCCATAATGGGATCTTTTGATTTGGCTTTTAGGTTGAAGAGGTCATTATTCAAAGTTGTTGTAGACCTATTGTCTCCAAACTTAGTTGGAAATTGCTCTTGGAAAGCATCCCAACTATTGATAGAACTTGGTAGTAATGAAAAGTACTATGATCCTGCTGCTCCTTGTACAGTATATGGAAATAGTTAACAATAGCATCTTCTTCCATTACTCCATTCAAGTTAATCGATAACATGAAATTGTTTATATGTTCTTCCGCTA
This sequence comes from Pinus taeda, assembly GCA_000404065.3. NCBI lineage: Eukaryota > Viridiplantae > Streptophyta > Pinopsida > Pinales > Pinaceae > Pinus > Pinus taeda. Next base: position 89,347 of record APFE031045648.1, read on the forward strand.
ACAGGCCATTGTCAGGATTAAATTTAGGTAGCCATTTTTCAAGATGTGCTGGCAATTGGGTCAAAGGTGTAGGCATTCTAACAACTCCTGGGTTGGTCCATGGCCTTGGTTGAGGTTGATTATGTGCCATTGTTGAGCTAATAGTAGAAGAGGGTGACGAAGCGGTTGAGAGTGATTGGGTAGAGGATGTTGAAGTTCTTGTACCTGTTTGGACTATAATCTGAAGTTGGGAAACATATGGATGACCTTGCAATGGTATGGATGGAATGGGCGATGATGAGGACAAATTCTCACTGTTAGATTCTGATGGTGTCTTTCTATCCCTTTTTCGGCTTGGTAAAGGGAATTCAATAGGTGGAATGCCAAGATTTTCATTCTTTGCCCTAGTAAGCGGTTGCGATGGGATATATTGGGAAGTAACACTACCTTGGGATAACTCATACTCTTCTTTGGATATTGAAATCCCCTGGAGTTTATGAATCAAAGATTGTACTTTAGGAGGTTTAGGAGAAGAATTTCCTGGCATGTTTAGGGTTTCAGCAGTGGGTTTTGTATTTTTATTTTCAACTTCTTGGTTAGGAATATGAGATTTAAAATGCGAAGGAGAAGTTGGAGGTGATGGTGAGGGGGGATTACTCTTAGAATGGCCTGTAGATTTAGATTTACTCGCCATTCACAATCCGGCCCTCCTTCTAGTGCCAAAAATGCTGATGCCTCTAAAATCGTAGCACCAACATTGGGAGATAACAACCCGGTCCAGACCTTAGTGCAGCTCCTTATCCATTTGGTATGGTGGCTTCAACTGGATATTATGTGACCAGTTTCCCAATAATGTATGATTTGATGAATGGGTGTTTTAAATGTATAAAAAGATGATAGGTGGTTTAATCCATAAGCTCTAAAATATACATATATATCTATATAACCCGAGTGCTCTCATAATAATGTGATTCTTGATGATTCCTAGTAGACAAATGATAATATAGATTATTCACTTATCTACAGAAATATGCATTTAAATAATGATTACTTTGTTTAAGAAATTAAATAAACTAATGTGAAAACATATCGCATAACATACTAATATTTATCATTGACATATGTATACAATATAACAATTCTAGATCATTCAGAAGTGAAATAATACAGAGTTGTTTGAAACATAGGAATACATCAACAATAAAAAATCAATGGAATGCTAATTACATAAAACAAGACAAAGGAACAGTGATAAAAGTACCAAATGCATTTGAGTCACATTATGCAAGTAACGCTCTGGTTCAATTTTATTATTCTAGAAACTCCAAGGAGATACAAAAATGCAAGTCTTTATGAAGCTCTTTCACAACAAGTATGAACCTCGATCCACGGCTTATAAAAAATAAATTAAGAAGTGCAGAAGTGCAAACTTCTCAAGTCTAGTTTTATACAAATTGAGGACCCTTTCTAAAATGACATGAAAGGGTCTTTATAGTAAATTAAAAAACAAATTGTCTATAAAAATTGCTGAGAGTTGTTGGAACTACCTTCATCAAAATATGGGATTTGAATTTCAAAAATAGAGTTGTGATAAGCTTTGAAGAGATTCATTGCATCTAGGCTTTCTCTTGTATCTTCAACCGACAAATTGAGAGCATAGTTTGGATTTCTAGAGGATGACTCATCCTGGAGTGTAATTGTCCTGTGTATGTGGCATCTAAGAGCTCGGGCATCATGCGATCAATGGCATAAACAAGGCACTTGATATTCATTTGTTGGTTTTGTGGCTTGACCAAAAAGGACTGATGTGCATCCCAGTTAATACGTTGTACTTTGTTGAGCTACTCTTCCTTGGTGTCCAAATCTTGCTTCCATTGCTTCTCTAAAACTTTCTCCTTTGGAAGTTTTCTTGGGGAACAATCAGAAATTAAATTGGCACCATATAAGTTATCATTCACCAGCTCAATAACATTATTCATTATAGCCCTGGCCCTAGAGGTAGCTCTTTCTGCTTTTATTAACTATGTTTCCCATTTTGAAAACAATATCTCTTATGAGACTCTTCAATTTTAGGTAATTTATCAACTCTTCCATCTTTTGCGCTTTGCGAGGAGAGATAATTTATGACTTTATCATCCACATCTTCAAATTATAACCTGGTATTTACTTCTTAATCAATTAGTGATGTCGTTATGGTTCATAATGGATCAATAAGAGATATTTATTGCCAGAGTAGATTCAGCTGTTGAGATAAAGCCTTATTTGCCTCTAAGGCTTCCTTTCTAAATTCTTCAACCTTGGGAAAATCTTTGAATTGTCCCAAAGAGAATTGTAACTGTGTGATTTACTCTTCTTTACATTTAATCTCTTGCTAATGCGTCAATTTAACCTTCTCGAGCTCTTGAGACAGCTGTTGTTGTATTTGAATTGGCCTGCTGGTCAATTTTCTGCTTTTCCAGGTTTTACTGCTCTTCAAGCTGCTCATTCTTCTGTTTCTCTATTGTTAACTATTTCTCAAGCCTATTAATATTTTTCTACTCTGCTACCAACTATTCTTCAAGTTGATTAATCTTTTGATCCTTTTCTTTGATCAATTGATTCACTTCAGTTGCCTTATCAATTGTAGAAGTTGTGTATGCCCCTGCAAATTGAGATAACTTAGTCAAATCCTCAAAAGGATTGACCTCTGAATCTTTCCATATGACATTCATAAATTCAAATTAAGGAGTTGTGGATGCTGTTTGATCTATTTTCCTCTTTTTCCTCTGCCTCTTGACTACAGCCCTGTGTTTTGGGCTGTAAAACACATCCAAGGGTGGAATCTCCTCAATTTTCAATGTAATCTCCCCTAAAGGATTTTCAGGGATTATTTCTATCTCTTTCCTAGCTGTTTCTTTGTTGGGTGTCTCTTCAATCACAATATCAGGAATAATGGGTCGTTGTGTTTAAGGAGGCAAAGATATGATAATGTTTTGAGGATCATTCTAACTTTCGATCTGTTGATCAAATTGCTCCCATTCTTTAATCAATATGGGATCAATGTGAACATCAATGTTTAGTTGTTCACTAACCTTATCACTTGTCTCAACTTCTCCAGAAACCTACTCAATTACCTGCTCTTTGTTGTGTTCTGCCTACTGAATGATTGGTGTAGTAGTTAACAAATCCAAAGGTACTGTGAGTAACCTTTGTGTCCTGTATTCAATGAAATTGTCCATTTTCTGAGCACTCAATTTGAATTTTGCCAAATGAATTACTGTTGAGAATAATTCTGTTGAAGCAAATAAGTCATCAAACTCATCTTCATCATGCAAGAATTTATTAACTTTCATCTGAGTGGTGAAATTGAAAGCAGCCTTCTTTGGGTCATATTGTCTTTTAGGGATAATAGCTAGACTTAGATCCTTTGTCTTGTTTGCTTCTTTCTCGGCATGTTTAAAATCATGTAATGAGTAAGTACCATAGGGAAGAGGAAAGGCAGGCCACAACTGTTTCTTGGAGTCTTTAAGATTTCTAGACATCCCTTTTTCTACTATCTGGTAGGCTACTTCCCTAGCTAATAACTTATCTCGAATGTAAAGTGGAAGGACATGAGGATTTGTAATACTACCAAAAACCCTAATATAGGTGAATGTCTCTTCCCTAAACTAACTACCGATTGAGGTTAAATCAATGCTAGCCTCGTCAAACAACTGAGGAGCAAGTTCATTAAAGATAGCTTGATGGACGAGTAAAATAAAACCATGGCAAATCCTGTATAAATGATTCTTGTATTTAGACTTCCATAATTATTTATGGTAAATATGAATGGGGGTTGGGTCCTGAATGTCCATTTCCAACCTACTATGGGAAAGTTAGAATTAAAAGAAATTGTGTCAACTATGTAAGCACTCATATGGAATGGGGGCACAACTCGAGTAGTGACAAATTTGTTCTTTCTATAATCCATTATTTGACTAGCCATTTTGTCTGATAAGATAGTTTTCTAGTCCATAACAAAGGAGTTTATCGCTACTTCAACCAATGGAACCATCTCAATAGAAAATCTAGCAGAATCAGGGCTTCCAAAGAGTCTACACATCATAACAACAACATAACAATATGGACATGCGAAGGAGTCCGCAGAATACATAGCAGATGATTCACATTTGTGCATGTTAGGAAAGTGTCTCCATTTCTTGATAGGGTCTGATTCAATGTCATTCTCCTTGGTGAAAGCTTCAAAGAATGCTTTGTTTTAGTGTCGCTGGGGATCTGGCAAGTGATACATTCTCTTGACATCTTTTGGTTTGAAGGATCCAAACATCCTTCCATCAGTTGTGAAGAAAGCTCTATCCGTTATGTTAATTCTCTTGATTACCCATCTTACCATATCATTATATGGTAAAATCTTTGCACGGGCCGCTATTCGATGGAGGAAAGAGTTGGCTAAATCATTGAGTGTGTTTTTTTATTTATCAGTTCCATCAGTGGTTGCTTCTTCTTTTATCTCCTTCGGATCTTCATTTTCAAGAAAAGTATAAATGTCTTCCCATGAGGTCTTGCCAAAGCCTAGACAAGTAGTATTTGAGATTAATGCCAATTTTCCTTGTCCTTCTTCCACTATAAGGGGAGCCTTTATCTTTCGATCTCTCTTAGACATCTTGACTACCTGTGTGATTCTAGATTTACACTGCAAAATGAGAAAGAGGAGTGTGATAGGCGAAAAACTTTGAGAGGAGCCAATAGAACTAATTACAGACTAAAATCAGTTACACGCATCAAAATATCTCATATAGTAGATAGTCACAAAGGATGAAATCCTTAAAGGATTGTAACCATAACTACCTCTTAATGCATTACCGTATCCTCATAACATGAACTTTAATGCCAAATTAATATATGTTGCATCACAAGTTTTCCAATGGTCCTTTTAGAATTAGCGATTGTATTATTTTAATACGTGTAGAGCCATTGCATATTTCAAATTGGGAGTTACAAGTGCTATGTTCAAAAGAATTCCTTGTATTGTTGTGATTGTGATGAGTGATGACTGAGAACGTAGAGTTGATGGGTTCCTTTCAAACTTGGAAAATCTTGTTTTTCCTTCGTAAATCATGTTTTTCTTTATAATTGATTTTAGATTATATCATGAATGCTCAATGTATATGGTACTTGTTTCTATTGGGAGCGTGGTATGCAATATGTGATCGCGATAGTTACATCGCATCACAAAGTTTCAGCGGAGCGGTTTCAATTTTTTCCTATGGATTGGCGATATGCGATATGTGATAGCCTTATTGCATTGCAAGGTTTCCATAGGGTGACCTAACTTATTTCTTAGGATTACCGATATGAGAAATGTGATAGTTAAATCACATCGCATGTTTATAAATGGATTTTTTCAATTTAAAATTTTGCGATGAGGCATTTGTGATGACTGTGATCACATCGCAACTTTTCAAATGGATGTTCAGTGGTATTAAGGAACTGTGATTTGTGATGAGCGGTTCCAAACACTCATAAAGCAACATTTATATGGAAAGTATGGAAAATCTATTTTTACTCAAAAGGTTTTATTGTTTTTTATATCCTAAAGGGGGCCTATTTCTTATTTAGCATCTCTAGACTAAGATTAAAAATTTGAAATGGGAGAGGAGGTTGTTGTATAGCACAATAGGTTCCTAATCCTATTCTTGGGTGGTGCCTAATATTTGAGAAGACAAACCATATAGTACCTTATTCAAAGGGTTTAGTGACATGCTTACTTAGAAATACAAAGAAAATCCTAGCATGTACCCTTGGATTATTGTGCATGAAATCAAAGCATATGACAAATCCAAGTTTGTTCGAAACAAATTCTAGCCAAAAAATCCAAGAAAAATATTTACCGTTAAGACAGAGGTTGAAAATCTGCTTCATTCTAATTTTATCTATCTACTTCTCTTGACTAAATGGATATCCAATGTCATTTTGTTCATGAAGAAAAAAGGCATAATTAAGGTGTACGTCATTTATAGGGATTTGAACTAAACTTGTCCTAAGGATAATTATACTCTCATTCATTAATTGGATTATTGATGAATGTGCTAGAAGTGAAATACCTTCCTTTATGGATGGTTTCTTTGTATATAATCAAATATAGAGAAACTAGAGGATCAACACAAGATTTTCTTCATTTTTCCTTGGGGTACTTTTTCTTATTGAAAGTTTCCATTTGGTCTTAAAAATGTTGGGACTACCTTAGGTGTGTGATGCCATTTTATTTTCATGATATCAAACATACAGTTGAGGCATATTTGGATGTCATGTCTACTTTATCAAATTAGTGTGAAGATCATCCTTGGTGCTTGCAGGTCGTCTTCACTCGATGTGAATACCACAACATCCATTTGAACCTACATAAGTGTATCTTTTGTGTGGTTTCTATGAGATTAATAGGACTCATCATGTCCAAGTTTGGGATTATGGTTTATTCCTTGAAGGTTGAGGTAATAATATAATTGCCTCACTTTAGTGTTTGTAGACATAGAAGACCTTTTGTGACACTTCATCATTAATTACACTAGGATAACATAGGGATTCATGCATATTCCAAAGAAGGGTGTTACTTTTGTGTCGAAAAACCAATCACAATGCTCATTTGAAGCATTGAAAAATGCCTTGATGTCATCCTCCCTACTAAGTCCTGCAGACTATGGTCAATATTTTTTACTTTATTTTGTAGCATCCAAATCCACCATTTTTATGGTTCTTTTCCAAAAGGACAATTCACAGAGGGAGCCCGTGATTTATTATTTTACTAAGGGTATATTTGTCTTTAAAATTTGCTACTTGCATGTTAAAAGGTTGGCCTCGGTATTTTTTCGCATGATCAAATGACATAGGCATTACATACTTCTATGGAAGACTATGACCATCGTAGATTCCAACCCAATGTAGCATATATTGACCCGTTATATTATTGTGGGGGAGTAATCTAAATGAATCACTATATTGAAAGAACTGGCCTATAATTTGTAACTTTTGAGTCTAACAAGTCATTGGATTTCACTGAGTTGGTGTCTAAACTTCCTATAGTTGATGATGGAACTATGATTAAAGATCCATTACTTGACTAGTCCTTACTTCTCATTCATTCTTATGATCCTAAGTATGGATATGTATTTCTATATATCCATACCCAAATTTTTAAACCTTGGCTATCTAGGGATGAGTTTTGGTGAAAACATGATCAATCCAAGGAATACCTCATCATTGGTGACACCCTTTTTCAATTTAGGGTAGATATAATATTGCATCAATGTCTAGTTTATGAATAAGTTGAGAATATTTTGAATGATTCCCATGCCATAGCATGTGGTGGTCATCTTTCTAGTATTGCATGGACATCTTTCTCTACTTCATCCTATGGCTTCTGTTGGTCCCTTTGCAATGTTGGGGATCAATTTATGACTTGTAATCCTTCCACAACCATTAATAGCCATGGTTACACCAATATATTAATTGACTACTTTACTATGTGGGTTGAGGTTATGCCTAATTTTTCCAATAATGGCACCATATAAACCTTATTCATATTCAATCACATCATCACTAGGTTTGGTTCACCCAATTTTTCTCTATAAATCACAAGTACTATTTTTTGAACAAAATGATGACCAAATAGTTGCTAGGTTGGATTTTCAACATGAGAATTTAACCCCTTATTACCCTTAGGATAATGATCATGTAAAATTCATAAATTAAGTTTTCAAGGTACTGATTTAGTGGGTGGTAGGGAAGCACAAATAAAACTTGTACCTTATGCTTTTCTCGACATTATGGGAATACCAAACTTTAGTGAAAATTTCCATTAGGTTCACGCCATTTCAACTCATCTACTAGGTTGAGGTAGTATTACCCATTGAATTCAAAATCAATTCATTAAAACTAGACGTAAACTACTTCCCAATACTTCTACTAAGGAAGAATGTCTCTTGGATTTGGCACATCTATCTGAACATATCTTGAAGTAGCAATTTCCAAAGAGACTCATTAAAAGCATGTCCAAGCTCAATATCATAAAAATGTTCAACCTTCAGCCTTTGTGAAGGGTGACTTGGTTTTGGTTTATGAACAAGACCATGAAAAGTTAGGGTTGGAAAGTTGGAATATGTATGACATGGCCCATAACTATCTATGTATTACAAAAGAATCTTACTTGTTAGTTAACTACAAAGAAAAATCTTTCTTGGAAACTCAAAATGGGTTCTACCTCAAGAAACATTATGCATAAGCTACCATGCTACATGATACTTTGTAAATTATATATTTTTAAATAAGTAGTGTGGGTACTTTCTATGTCTTTGCATATTATTTGTTTTGGATCAGTTCTTATTATGCTTGGTGCTTGATTTGCATATCAACATACATTTTGATCAGTTAAGAAGGAATTTCCCTTGGTCCTTCAACTAATGAAAATATGGAATATAACACAGTTATCGAGAAATTTTTTGAAGCCAATGCTCTCAAAATAGTAGTGTTAGTTTTACATTTGGATTCTCAATTAGTGGTATCCCAGTTAAATAATGTCTAACTAGTTAGAAATCCTTCACTAATTTTGCAACACCCCCTCCTCTTAGGTCCACCCAAGTGGCCAACCATCCGAGAAAAAATGTGATGAGAGAGGTTACTACAAGGGATTCAATATCCTTGGTGACCTTAAGGAAATGGAATTAGCAGAACTCATCAAACAAACCCATCCACATTAGCAATTACATCCCCAAGAGACATGTCAACCACTAAGATATCCTGTCCCTGGGGCCCACTGATGCTTTAAGCCTCTTAACCCAAATTTTCTCTCATGTTATAGGCAAGACAATTACCAACAAATCAAAGTCGCTCTCATAGGCCTTTGTGACAATGACTATGGACTTTTCTCAGCATACTTATGCCAACGACCCTAAGATTTGAGCCATTTTTCTAGCCTAGAATCTTGGCCTCTGCCCAGAACTTGCTACGATGTTCATAGTCCATCAAAGGCATGATAACAATGCTGATAAATCAAAAAACAACCTCAGGATTAGGCCTGGGCATCCCCAACCGAGATAGACATTTTGTTAAACACTTGGCATCAATGCAACCTACAGGTATAAGATACAAGACAGAGCATAAACGACTGAAAGAACTTATGAAACATAACCAGAAGGATCACCTCCTTCTCCATTCTACTATTATATCATTAATTAGGTCTTGCATTCAACCATTTAACAATTACAAGTGAATACATGAAATAACCATGACATAAACCAATCATTTAACCATGATTATAACCATCATAAAACCATGTAAATATTAGAAATACGATAACCATTAAATCCACATATAAACAAGTAAAAAAGTAAGAGAAATTAGCTTTTATTAATCATAGGAAAATATGACCAAGTTTGAGACTTCCACATACCACTCAACCATAGACATGGCTAAACAAAATATCTCTTTCAGCCAATTACCCTTGTGCCAAATTCCAAGCATGAATGTGGGATCGTATAGAACAACCAATCTAAGAAGAACCAAGGGAATCCAAAGGTTAAACCACCTCCACCCTCACCAAACTATGATCACGCCAAAACCAGTGCTCTAATCACAACCAAAACGAACTTGGAATGCCATCTAGAATCCATCACTATCCTTAAGGATTTCTTTTGTCTCCTTATCTCTCAAGCTTTACCACAATCCAATCTCAGACCATTAGGCCCTAAACTGAGACCAATCTCTCAGGATTTACTATAATCCAAACTCGGATCACTAGGCCCTAAACCAAGACTTTTCCCTCAGGCTTTACTGTGTATCCCACCAAAGCTAATCAAGGGATTCCTAGGCCTTTTGGAATGAGCTTTGAGACCACCTCTGCCTCAAAGTTTGAAATCCTTCCAGAAAACCAGAGCTCAAAAATTGAAATAAACATCCCAACATACCATGGCATCCTAAAAAAGGCAAGGTTAGGCTAAAAACCATTGTCATAACTCGGAAAAACCATGCCATCGACAACAAGAGAACCATAAACCAACATGCAAACCCATGCATGTCCAAACCAGTAGGAAAACACACATGAAATATGTTACCTACAAGTATTCCTGCTGAAGCTACTTGATCCTACTTTCCTTCCTTGATCCTTGCTTTCCTTTTTTTCCCTTTGCTTGCTTTTTCCTTCTTTAATCCAAAACTAGAGTTCTCCAAGAAAACTCTAAGTGACCAAGAGTAAGAGAGAGGGAGAGAGAATAATGAGAGAGCTCCAAACTTGAACTGACCAAGCTTGCCAACTGATCCTCATAATCCTTTTTATCAATAAGGCCTCTAATTTATTCATTTTCCATTTTTTCCTTCAATTTCCTCCTCACATGCAACATGTGACCTTTCAACTTACTTTTCTCTTATTTTCCTTTACTTTCATCAATAAATGTGCCAAAAATGCCTTTTTTCCTTTTAATGCCTTTACCTTAGCCTTTTCCAATTTGCCTTAGCCAAAACACACATCCAATGATTCCCCCTACGATATATTTGCCCAACATTCAGCTTGGAAAAAGTGTCCCTTAACTATGACCTTATTTTTCCTTTATTAACTTATACTACATGAGCTTTTCACCAGGGATATTACATAACCCCCCCCCCCCCCTTGGGGAACACGTCGTCAGTGTTAAACTACACCAAGACCTTAACAAAGTAGCTGAAAAACAAACATACTGCCTATGGAGTTTTATAAATTAGCTCGTTGCAATATTTACAATGAAAGACCTACTCAAAAAAAAACATCATTACAACATCACAACATATCGTATACTGGAGTTTTATAACATAGCTCATTATGTGACGTAGGAGCATCCTTATCAGAGTATTAGTGTTCATTTGGTTGATTTAGGGGGTGATGTTTTTATGTATTTTAGGAATCTTGTATAGATTGAGTGAGAAATCTATGTGTGAGGTTTTCAGTTGTGAAATATTCTCAACTATGTGAGAATATCAGGGATAATTGATATGGGTAATCTCGTAGAGATCTTAGGGATTATGAGATCCTTGAATAGGAATTAGTTGAGTGAATTATGGAAAATATCATGGATTTAGTATAATCCATAATTATGTAATTATGCTATAAATGTAAGCCTACGAGGAGAGTGTTAGAGAGTGTTCCAGAAGGGTAAGGAGAGCTAAGTGGTAGTGAGAATAAATAAAAACATGAGGTGTTCTGTATATTTATGTAAATATTGTTATGATTGAAAGGATTTTGTGTTTAAACTTGTTCTTGCATGATCTTTATTATGTGATTTAATAAAGTTGAGTCTTTAATTGTAGGTTGAATCCTCTGTTAATTACAATGAACTGTAATATTTTGGATATGTTTCAAGGTTTTAAGAAACATTAGTTTAGAGACAGACTAAACTTAGCGAACAAATACTACATAAACTTGGTGGAACGAAGAAACCGAGAAGAAGATCAGGATCGTCCGATCGACAGATCTAACAGATCTACGGTCATCTTGTGCCAATAAGCATAGAGGTTAATTCTAAAACCAAATGTGATAAATTATGGAACTGAGTTAATAGCTCAGTTAATCATGACCATCCGTTTGAAAGGGTCAGATCTGACGGCAATCGCGTTGGAACATGCACAAAGTTTAATTCCAATTTCGAACGCGATATTTTATGAATTGTGGTTTAATCCAGTTGAGTTTCGGATCGATCAAAATCGTTCATTATGAAGGGAAGAGATCTGACAGATATCACTCCAAAAAATGCATGAGTTTTAATTTAGAATTCAGACACGATAAGGTTTTGAACTGAATTTTAATTTGTTTGGGATCTATGCAAGAGATCAGGTCTAATAGTTTTAATTAAATGGGGGTTTAATTGTTTAATTGTCAGATTTGAATAATCGGTGCAACTTCACTTCATTAAAGATGTATATGTGGGCCCATAACCCATAGGTCCACGCGAAATTTTGAAAAGGTGCAGTTCTACTGCATCGAAGTGGTATTAGAGCAGAAGAAGATTCTACGTGAAGTATGATTATTTGTCAGTGTTAATGTTTATAATTTTTGTGCAGAGTAACAGCAGAGGAAAGTGAGAATATTTGTAGTGACCTAGAGCAAGGAGTGCTCATATGGTTCCAAAGGAGAGAACCAGAGAGATGCCAAAAGACTGAGCTCAGAGGAGGAAAGCTTAGTAAGGTATCATGTAGCAGGGAGACTTGTTACTGCAGAGGTTGATTGCAGCTCACAAGTTAAATCTGTTAGAAAGACAAGGAAGCATATGAAAAGGAAAATCATAGGCGCAGTGGAAGCAAAGGGAAAAACAAAGGAGTCAGTTTTAGAATTTGATTGAGGTAAATATTTTCTTTTATTTGAGTTTGAATAATTAGTGAAAATGAACATGGAGAAACTTAGGAAAGGTTTGAATAAATTTCAAATGAGTCATGAAGAGTGTAGGATAAGTATTGCAATGATGAAAGCAGAGTTGGATATACTACAAGAATGGTTTCAAGAGAAAGAGAATGAAGACCAAAGACATGGATGGAGAATAAGGAAACAGGTCAAGTGGAATCTATTGCAATAGAAATGGAATGCTATGTTGATGAACAAACTTGAACAAATACAGATTTCTTTGCTGGAGAAGGAGAGACTCATAGGAATTGAGTCACAGCAAAGAGGATTTTCTGAAACCCAAAAATTCCATGGTGGGAATTTGGTGCTTGAAGCATCAAAAGAGACTGAAAGGTTTGATATTTTTAAAACTGATAGTTTGTTTATGAATGCAAGAATCGTACTAAATAAGGAATTTGTTGCTATAGAGACAACTAATGACCATTGTTATGATCAAGAAGTCTTTTGTGAACCTAAAGGAAATTTGGATGATTGTTTTTCATTCCATGAAGTTGAGTTTGCATCTCAATTGGAGAAAGAAGCAACAGACAAAGAACCAGAGGCCAAAGAAGTTGAAACCAGAGAAACTATAACAAAAGAAGGAAAGGACACCATAGAGAACATCAATTGTGTTGATGTGATTAACAAAGAGGAATTACTCCTAGAGCATGGTGAAGAAAATTGTTTTACAAATATACAGAATTTGGTTCACAGTTCAAGTGATGATGATGGTGAAATTTCAGATTTAGTTCTTACTAATCTCAACACGACAGAGTTACTTGGCAAAGCTATAGGTGTAGACGGTGAACTAGTTCAAGACTCGTTCAAAATTTGGAAACCAAGAAAATGGGTATTCAAGTTTCCAGATGTAGTTCACGAATCTATATTTCCAAAGCAAAGGATGATGAGGTATGGAAAGCCGAGAATTATGTTTAATAATTCTCTGAAGATATTATTCTGTGAAATTAATTCTAGACTACATGATGAAGTTATTCCTTTGAAGGACCATCAACGAAACAGAGTTTGGAATCCTGGAGGTGGAAAGTCATTCAGAATTGTAGCTGTCACATTACTACAGAAAACTAATAGACCTCATTGACAGGAGTCTATGATTTGTTTTCTACATTGGGAGTCTGATGTAGGAACATCCTGCTCAGAGTATTATTGTTCATTTGGTTGATTTAGGGGGTGATGTTTTTATGTATTTTAGGAATCTTGTATAGATTGAGTGAGAAATCTATGTGTGAGGTTTTCAGTTGTGAAATATTCTCAACTATGTGAGATCTTAGGGAATACGAGATCCTTGAATAGGAATTACTTGAGTGAATTATGGAAAATATCATGGATATAGTATAATCCATAATTATGTAATTATGCTATAAATGTAAGCCTGCAAGGAGAGTGTTAGAGAGTGTTCTAGAGTGGTAGGGAGAGCTAAGTGGTAGTGAGAATAAATCAGAGCACGAGGTGTTCTATATATTTATGTAAATATCGTTATGATTGAAAGGAGTTTGTGTTTAAACTTGGTCCTGCATGATCTTTATTATGTGATTTGATTACGTTGAGTCTTTAATCGTAGGTTGAACCCTCTATTAATTACAGTGAACCGTTAATAGTCTAGATATGTTTCAAGGTTTTGATAAATATAGTTTAGAGACAGGCTAAACTTAGCGGACAAAGACTAAATAAACTTGACGGAACGAAGAAACCTGAAGAATTCGTGAAGAAACCCAGAAGAAGATCAGGATCATCTGATAAACAGATCCAACAAATCTACGGTCATCGTGTGCCAATAAGTGTAGAGGTCAATTCCAAAACTAGACGCGATAAATTATAGAACTGAGTTAATAGCTCAATTAATTGTGACCGTCCATTTGAAAGGGTCAGATCCAATGGCAATCGTGTCGAAACATGCACACAGTTTAATCCTGATTTTGAACATGATATTTTATGAATTATGGCTTGATCCAGTTGAGTTCTAGATTGATCAAAGTTGTTCATTATGAGGGGTCGAGATCTAACGGATATCACTCCAAAAAATGCACAAGTTTTAATTTAGAATTCGGATGTGATAAGGTTTTGAACTGAATTTTAATTTTTTCGGGATCCATGCAAGAGATCGGGTCTAATAGTTTTAATTAAACAGTGGTTTAGTTGTTTAATTATCGGATTTGAATAATCAATGAAATTTCACTTCATTAAATATGTATACATGGGCCCATAGCCCATAGGTCCACGCGAAATTTTGAAAATATGTAGTTTTTCTACATCATTATGGTATTTACAATAACCACATATACACATATGCACATTTACTAAACCAACAAATAAAAGGATATGATGCCCATATCAATTAACAAGGGAATCCATAGGATCACACTTCCACCCTCAAAGTAGTAACAGGATTCACCTCCTTCCCAGGAAGTCCAATTTCCATTGCCACAGTCAAAGTTGCATCTAATGTCCATCGCTACAATCCTGCGCTACTTGTCCCCTCAATGAACAATCACTGGCTCATTGTTCCAGGGTGCATTCCCAATGTGCATCTGATTCCATCATGCAATGCTAATGACCAAAAAAAATACATCCACGACCTTCCCTTCCCTACTACACGGTCCCTTCAGAAACCTAGTCACCCCCTTCTATGAAATCACTCACCTTCCAAGTTCCCCAAAATCCCCTATCCTGGGTGATCCATCCCTTGGCAAGGATTCGTCACTTCGTAAGATCAACAACCAAGGCATATACCTGCCTCAAAACCATCATACCAGTCATAGAATGCTCATGGTAATCAATGGACACTATTGGGTACCAGTGTCCCACAATGGTCTTGCTCCTGAAGTACTCTATCGACATATTGTTGCATGTTCCAATTTATTTTGATGTTACTGCCCATTCTTGTAGTTGATTTCAACCACCCAACCAAGCATGTTCATGCATTCTTGTTCCAAGCACATAATCTTCATTAGATTCAAATAAATTGAAATAACCTCAAGCCATACCTCATTGGTAGTTCATACATAAGGTACACTTTCAATCCTATTCACTTCCTATCACAACAAGTCAAACTAACTATTTGATCAAAACATCATGTATAAACATATCACATCTAGTTAGCTCAAAACACAACCATCATAGATCAATATCATAAATCACATGTAACCATCATACACTAGAATCATAAATCACATGTATAATAAAAATGGAATAAAATATTGATACTTATCCTTTAATCAATCCTTAGCTTCTACCTTTGTCTTTATTTCATATGCACTCTGGATTGGTTTCCACACCCAATAAACATCCAGTTCCTTCTCCTCAACCATGTACAAATGCACCTAGAGTGCATCACACACATACATCTACACATGTCATACAACAACATGCAATACATGCATCTACACTATGTATAACATGTACACAATACCACCTGTACACTACAACCATCTGCACAATGTGTGCACAATATCACATGTACATGACACCACCTACACAATGTGTAAACAACGCCACATGTACACTACACCATTGTACAACGTGTACACAGTACCACATATACATAGTACCACACACATGACATGTATGCGTCACCATATGTACACAGTGCCACATGCATGATATGTACACAATACCACCTACACACAACGCCACTTGTACAACATGTACACAACAACACATGCACACAACACCACTTGTACAATCATGCACACAACACCATATGTACATAGTGCCACATGTAAAACATGCACGCAACACAAATTATACATAGCACTACATATACAACATGTACATATCATCATATGTACACAACACTTCCTATCCAACATCTACATGGCACCATATATACCTAGCACTGCATATGCAATATCTGCACAAAACTACATGCACATAACATCACATATGCAACATGTGCACAACAATAATACCACACATCCAAAACCATATTTCCTTTACTAAGAAACCTTTCTTCTAGTGTCTTATCCATGCTTGTCCCAACATGTTACATATCACGCTACTTTCATTTCGATGTTGTATCCCTCGATATAACCTATCCATAACACAGACATAATATAATCACATAATATCAACACATAATCATATGATATTGACCTTGTATATTTGTCATGACTACTCTTCTCAATTGATTCCTCGTAAGACCAGGAACCTCTTCATGTCATTCACCAACAAAAGCAATCATTCCTCCTCAAGGACAATTCTTGATGACCTTGTCAAAATGGGACATCGATACATACATACATATATAATCATTAGCATAAAAAATCATAATTTTGTCAAACAACGACATACATACATATATGTATACATATATAAACATCAACATAATCATGATCATAACATAATTACCAGATAAAATAAGTTCTAGGTTAAGATAACTTCCTTTATTCATGCACAACATTGAGAAAAATGGTTCCCATATAGCTAAGTCATCTGACACCTCAGATCCATTTACTTTACCTTTTCTAGTTACCTTTCACATGTTTGTACTGCCACCATCCGTTTACCACTATGGACCAAACAGTCCAACTGAATGTCATAACCTTGACTTCGGTTGTGCTTACTCATGCATGGAGTTTCATCTAAGTCTTACATTACCTGTTGGGTACCACACATCTCTTGCCAAGATCCATTAACTTTCCTCTTTCCCAGACTATTCCCAAGACTCAAAACATAAAAGGCAATACCAATAAATAACCAAGAAGAAAAGGCATGAAAACCAATAACAACACAACACCGCAATAAAGTGGCATAGCTATGCACTAGACACACTCAAAATCATAGATCAAGTGAATCAATCACAAAAGACCAAAATCACAAGACTAACAATAGACACCATAGATCAATCCCCATGGTTCCTAAGCAAATCTCAACCTAAGCTTCCTTCAAGATTTCATGGCAACCTCTCTTGCCATGCAACTCCCTGCATCATACTGCCATAAACACATAACTATCATTTCATAATTAAACATAACAATAAACTAGTTACCTTACCTTGTTCTGCTAAGCATGTTGCTTGCAACTTAACACATCCACGTCATCTCTCAAGGGACTCCAATCCTTTGACAGATCCACCTATAACTAAAGACTATCTAACATACCTATCAAGTACATGTTCATGAATATAGCATGTGTCCACATAATGTCAGACAAGATTAAGGTTAAGAATAATTCCTATAACCAAAACACTCATTCATTTGGAATTAGGGTTTCTAAACACAGTTAAAGGAATTCTTGCGCAATTCCTTTCTTTGACATTTTCCTTGCTGAAATTGAGTGTTACTATGCACTGTCACATCACCTAGTTGTTAGTGATATAAACACATCAACTATTACCTTGTCATGCTAATACCAACATGCTTCTTGCAACTACTCACACATGTCAACCACATGTTCCAAATATCAAGACAATCATATCTATCAATTTGAAATCAACATTTTACAAACAATTATGTCATAACCCATAGTCATTAGACATAATGCTACAATTATCACCTACTATACCCAAGTACATATCAATTGTCTCAACATATATGTGTTAGTACAATCATCTTAAAACAAGATCATTGGAACACATACTCATATTAAGAAATTAATCAAACATTCAACCAACTGGCAACATACCATGTTAAATAAATTAACTAGACGACATAATCAAACAATCAAGCACCAAATATATGACATATTCAAACTCGTACCTTATTGCATCTCAGGGGAGGCAATCTTGTCTACACAATCAATCCATATTAGCATGATATATCTTCACAATATATTAAACCAAACATAAATAATATCATGATATCTCAATAGTCACTAGCTAGCATGTTTACAGCATAACTTATTAACAAATATCATTCACACATATGCAAAGTCAATATAGATTAGTACAACACCATATCACAATATGTCATCTCATACCTGAATATCATGACCATAACCATCTGCATAGGTCAATCCAACTAAGTGTGATACATATAACATCAAGATCTTAATGTAATAACCCTAATCATCAAGTTACTAGCATATAACAACAATAAGTGATATATCATGCTTATCAACAACATATAACCTAATCATCAAGTTATCTATCATAAAACAACAATAGCAATGCATACAACTATAGGTTACTATCATTCTTGACTATCTGACACATGTGCATATAACTACACTAATCAAATAACATTGATCATGAATGTAACCATAATATCAAAAGAAGTACATAAACATAATGTATATAACCCTAATGCATATAAAAATTCTTAACTTACACACCCTCATGTCAACATACAAAACATGTGTGATGATATACTCCTACCCTAAAGCCTAGCGTTGCAACCTCATTATGATGATATGCATCTCCTGCTCTATCTCAACCAACACATTAGCATCATAACATACCAATATCACCCTGATGACCTAAGTTGCATACCATGAATTCATAAGGCATGTTTGACCTACTATTCATGCATAAATATATCCAAGACCATTCATGCATGACACTTTCATATAGAGATATAACACATTAGCACTAAACCATATACCCCTCATTCTAGCTAGGGTCAAGTCGTCAATGCAAGGCCATATCAACAATACATGCTATGACCTCATGCATGACAATAGTCATTACTCCATTATACACATTGCCACATGCAACCATCAAAATACATAAGTAATGCCTAATCAACTACGCATACACATGAATTCATATAGTCAAGCATAAGTAATCAATTCTTGTAACCAACCTATAAAACAGATACATGTAACCAAACATACGAAGAATGCAACCTAACATACAAGGATGTAATCAAGTTGCATATAATCTTGTCATATACTCCTGATGATGCATCCCACAAAATCAACATCGATTTCTTGATGATAACCTTACTACGATCATGATCAACACAATGAAATGAAACAAGCACGTGGAATGCAAGTGTAAGAGACACACATGCAACTCACATGCATGCATGACCAAGCACCTTCACCAAAGGCGAGCACAACCATGCTTTCATACCAATCTATAACACCCCCTCTTCCTAGGTCCGCCCAAGCAACCAACCAACCTAGAAAATTCAATCTCCTTGGTGACCTTAAGGAAATGGAATTGATGAAACTCATCAAACAAACCCATCCACATTAGCAATTACACCTCTAGGAGACATGTTAGCCACTCAGACATCGTGTCCCTAGTTCCCACTGATGTTTTAAGCCTCTTAACCTAAATTAGCTCTCATGCTATAGGCAAGACAATGACCATCAACTCAAAGTTTCTCTCATAGGCTTTTGTGCTAGCAACTGTGGACTTTTCTCAACATACCTGTGCCAGTAACCCTGATATTTGAGCCACTTTTCTAGCTTAGAATCCTGGCCTCTACCCAAAACTTGCTACAACCTTCAGAATCCATGAAATACATGATAAAAATGCTAATAAATCAAAAATCAACCTCAGGACTAGGCCTAAGCATCCCCAACCAAGACAGACATTTTGTCAAACACTTGTCAATAATGCAACCTATAGGTCTAGGAAACAAGACAAACCATAAATGCCTAAAAGAACTTATGAAACATAACCAGAAGGATCAAGTCCTTCTCCATTGGACTATTACATAATCAATTAGGTCTTGCATCCATCCATTTAACAATTACAAGTAAAAACATTAAATAACCATGACATAAACAAGTCATTTAACCATGCTTATAACTAGCATAAAACCATGTAAATATCAAAGATATGATAGCCATTATATCCGCATTTAAACAAGTACAAAAGTAAAAGAACTTAGCTTTTATTAATTATATGCAAATCCGACCAGGTTCGGGACTTCCACGTATCACTTGACCATTTACATGGCTGAACCAAATCCCTCCTTCATCTAGTCACCCCTGTGCCATATTCCAAGCATGAATGCAGGATCCCCAACTAAGGGAATGTAGAGGTTAAACCACCTCCACCCTCACCAAACTATGATCACACCAAAACCAGAATCCATCACTATCCTTGAGGAATTTTTCATCTCCTTGTCTCTCGAGATTTACCGCAATCCAATCTCGTATCACTAGGCCCTAAATCAAGACCAGTCTCTTAAGATTTACCGCAATCTAAACCCGGATCACTAGGCCCTAAATCGAGACTTTTCCCTCATGATTTACCATGTATCCCTCCACAACCATTCAAGGGATTCATAGGCCTCTGGGAATGAACCTTGAGACCACCTCTTCTCCGGATTCCAAAATACATTCGACAAACCGAAGCTCAATAACCGAAATAGACATCCCAACTTACCATGGCATCTAGAAAAAGGAAAGGCTAGGCTGAAAACCACTATCATAACCCAAAAAGACCATGCCATAGATAACAAGAGAACCATACACCAACATGAAAATCCATGCATGTACAAACTAGCTAGGAAATCACACATGCAATATGTTACCTGCAATTGTTCATGTTGAAGTTGCATGATCCTGCTTTCCTTACTTAATCCTAGCCATCCTTCCTTTCCCTTTTATTTCTTTTTCCTTCCTTGATCCAAAACTAGAGTTCTCCAAGAAAACTCTAAGTGACCAAGAGTGAGAGAGAGAGAGAATAATGAGAGAGATCCAAACTTGAACTGACCAAGCTTGTCAACTGATCCTCAGAAGCCTTTTTATCAATGAGGCCTCTAATTTCTTCATTTTCCATTTTTTTCCTTCAATTTCCTCCTCTCATGCAACTTGTGGCCTTTCACCTTACTTTTCTCCTATTTTCCTTTACTTCCATAAATAAATTTGCCAAAAATTCCTTTTTGCATTAGCCTTTTCCAATTTTCCTTAGCCCAACACACGCATCTAGTGATGCCCACTAGGATATCTTTTCCCAACATTCATCTTGGAATAAGTGTTCCTTAACCATGATCTTATTTTTCCTTTATTAACTTTTATTAGATGAAATATTCACATGGGTTGTTACAATTTTTATTTTAAGTGTGCACCTTCTAGGAAGACATATTTAATATATTGTTTATGTTAATTTTCCAAGAAGTTCAAGCACATTAGCTAATTGGTTTGATAATTGTGTGTTAGATTGGCATTTGTCACACTAAGCAAGCATTTAAATTCAAACATGCATGTAAGTATATCATGGAATTTCAAGCACATCATTTGAAACTATAGCTATGAGCCAAAGAATATGTATATATAGGAAATGATGTGTCATTTACAACATCCTATCCAAAAATATGTAGTGTACAAAATTGTGTTACATGGCCCTCATGATACAACATCTAAATATGTGTGGAGATACTAGCTATATCTATCATTATGCAAATACAGGTGAGACTATTTTCTAATTATCCTTAGGTGTGTGTGTGTGTATCATGGTTGCATACAATAGCATTGGAAACCTGCCCTAGCAGT
This sequence comes from Pinus taeda, assembly GCA_000404065.3. Lineage (NCBI taxonomy): Eukaryota > Viridiplantae > Streptophyta > Pinopsida > Pinales > Pinaceae > Pinus > Pinus taeda. The sequence goes on from APFE031045648.1 coordinate 111,110, forward strand.
TGGACAAATGGATAAGTTACCCCCATGACATGTCATATAACCTCCACAAAACTTCCTTGAACCTCGTCATAGGGACTCCCATTGTAACTACCCTAAGGTTCCTTTGCACCTTGCATAGGCTCTCAGTAATATTCTCATCATCTTCTCCTTCCACTAATACACATGGGAAGAAAATTTGATGATGGAATCTGTCGAAATGGATAAAATCATCCTATCGATCATCAGATATTTGATGAGAGTTCCTTTACCATCGAATGTCCAACGGGATTTCCTTAACCGCCAAATATCCAATGGGGGTCCTTTACCATCAAAGATTCAATGCTTACTTGAATATTCGACGAATGTCATGGAATCATTGTATAACTACCAATTTCAGCATTAATGGTTTTTTTTCCTTTGGACAACGTCTAATATGGGACCACTTTCCATTGACTAGTTTAACTAATTATAATAAATGTATATAATTATTATATAATATATATATATTTATATATATAATTTATATATCAATATTTAATAATATATAGATAGATAGATAGATAGATATATCTATCTTTATCTATCTATATATATATATATATCTGTGTATGTGTGTGTGTGTGTGTGTGTGTGTGTGTGTGTGTGTGTGTGTGTGTGCCCGAATATCTATAAATTCAACATTGTGCTTATATTACTTGTGATTGTTTTGAAAGGTTGTAGGCCTATTTTGAGCTTAATTTTTGTAGAAAATCATCACTGAAAGTTTGATGGGGAATAATGTCACATAGTAATTCTCAAGGAGGCCAAGGATACATGAGATCGAAATCGGGGGATTTGAACGATCGAAAATTTCATTTCCCTTGTAGAAGATGCAAGGGCTTGAAGGCAAGGAGGCTTCTAATAACAACAACTAAAAGACATTGTAGAGACTATGTACACGATGAAAGTAGGCATGAATATCATCCATTAATAAGTTATTCATTATGTCTTTGTTTTGTATATTTTTTTGTAAATGTTTATATGTATATTTTATTTTAGATTGTATGTATTTATATCGTAAATTGTTTTGTCTTTATATTATAAATGTTTATATTCTTTTGGGAGATATTTGACCTATCTTGTCATCTTGATGTGGAAAAATATTATTTTTTATTATGATTAGGGTCTATTAAGGGGTTAGGTCGAGTTGGGGGTTAATTAGTTTGTGGGCTTAGGGATAAGGGTTAATTGTTTAAAGGTTTAGCTATTAGGGTTTAAGGGCTTAGGAGTTAGGGGTTTAAGGGCTTAGGGGAATGGGGTTAAGGTTTTAGGGGGGTAATGTATGTTTAGGGGGTTAATTATGACCTAGAGGATTTAGATATTAATGGGTTTTTAGGGAGCATTATTAATAATTTTTTAAAGTATAGTATGCACATTTAAAATGTTATGTTCCTAACCACAATGTATTTCACTCATAAAGAAACGCTTTCTTTTAAGGAAAAATTATGGGACACAAACCTTGCACTTGGAATTTCAAAATGTTTTACTAGGGGACAATGAACTTTTTAAGCCCAAGTGATATTGAGTGAAGAATTCTATATATAAAGTCCCTTTTTGTGATAGGTAAAGGGTCTCATTTGTTGTAAATTGTGAAAAAACTTGAAGTAATATCAAAGCTATAATAGTTTTAGGAAAATGGTAGATTAATAAAATATTTTATAAATCATTAATGGTTATTTTTTCCAAATTGATATTACTTATTATCACTCATGCAAGGTAGAACATTCCATTTTGAATGTCCTTTGAAGTAGGTGCAATTCTTTTATTCTATATATCACATTCACTTACCACTAAGTACAAAGAAGTGAGTTTTTGACATTTTGGTGAAATCAACTAAGTAGTCAAAAGAAATAATACCCCATTTTGTGTTGAAGGAGATGTTAACGTCGTGGCTTAGTAAAAATGGGTTTCTTATGAAATTAATGTCTGTAGTGGGTTCCTTACCACTTGTCTAAAGAAAAAAGTAGATTGCTAATTTCCTGACATAGGTTATTGATTTCAAAGTTGATAAGTGAAAACATGTGATGAAAATACAAAATAAAATGCAATTAATACATTAGATCAACAAACACATTGTTGCCTTGATTTTGATAAGCTAACCTAGACAATATCATACCTGCCTATTTAGGAGCAATGATACAAAAGATAGAAAATTAAGAATAAAAGGGTATAGAAAGAATAATTAGAGACAAACACAAGATCAAATAATAAATAATAAGAAACAATTATCTTCCTCTTGTACATTCCTATATCCATCTAGCCACCAACTGATTTTAGCAGTAACTTTCATTGTGAGAATAACTTTCATATAAGATTAAAATTCCACATCCTCTTTAGAAATAATTATTTTAATTAAAAAATATGATATAATGTCCACTCTCCACTTCTCATTAACAAATATTTTAGAGGAGACGGGGATAAAATACATTTTTTGTCCTTTCCTCTCCCATTCTCTTGTCTTATGGAAGCCAATATGAACAATATTGTAGTATTTACCTTGAGGTTTTCTTGCTTGAACTTTATTGGTATTTCCTAGATTCATTGGTATTATTGTTTGAGTCTTGTACTTCTAGTACATTTGTAAATGTGATGGAATGAAAATGTTTTGATGATCGTCAGGTGATTGTTCCTAAAAAATTTCAATATAATATTAAACATCATGCTAAATTGCACAAGCTTCATGATTGCATTGATTTGTTGTATTTGTTTTTTTCTCTCACCGAAGCTCATGGTTTCTCACCCATCCTCTTAAAACTTTTAGACTGTAAGTGAAATCAATAAATAATATGACCTTATAACGATGAATGCAAAATAAGATAAATATGTTTTTTACTATGGCATATACCTCAAAAGGTGGCTCTCTTCCAACATGTCAAGAAAAGTAACATCTTTCCTAGATATTGTCAACATGTTCTTAAATATAATCTTGATAAATTGCACAAGCATCATGATTGATTTGTTTTCTTTGTTTCTCGCTCTCACCTAAGTTTTATTTGTGTTTGTCTTTGTCTTTGTTTTCTTTGTTTTCCTATATTATATTTGTAAACATTTGTATCAATGCTTAAATATTTTCTATATATACTAATATTACTTTATTGATTGCAATTGTATAGTATGTCCCCCCTAGGGCACTTCTTGATGAGGAAGAGGTGGTTGTAGTACAAGTGCCTATTCAAGAACATGGAGCGAATAATGAGGATCAAGCTAATGATCCTATGGAAGAACATAATGATTTTGATAACACAATTGAAGAATATGGGACAAATAGATTGATCCATGAGATATTTAATAACTTTGAAATGGATAATGATGGCAACCAATATGATGGTCATACTTTTGATATACCTATACTTGAGAGGGAAATTGAACCTCTTTATGAAGGCTTAAAAACATCTCTTATCTCTGTTGTATTGTTGTTGGTAAACTTTAAGGTGGTGAATGGTTTGTCAAACACATGTGTGACACAACTCTTAAGGTACTTAATATATTTTGTGACATTAATTAGTGGTATATACATGATAAAGCAATAAATTTTTCCTTTGTTTTTAATGTAATTATTATGTTGATCACCATTTAATTAATTTGTAACATTTGGATGCAATATGTACGATCAATATTGTTTAGTACATTAACGAGAACTACTATTTTTCTATGTTGTAGATTGTTAGGTGAATTTCTATTACCACCATCAATTTTTTTACCTCGTACATACCGCGATTTACATGCATGAAAGATATTGGAATGGAGTATTAAACTATTCGTGCATGTCATAATGATGATAGTCTCTATTATAAGGAACATGCGTCGAAAGAAAAACCCCCAAAATGTGATGAGATTAGATATCAAACCGTTACAATGACAAAAAAGGTGTCTCGCAAGGTTCTTTGTTATATTCCCATAATTCCACATCTACGGCAATTGTTCAGGTGCAAAATCATAGAACAACTTATGGATTATCATGAAACGAATATAAGTTAAGATGATGTTCTTTGAATGTCTACAAATGGATATGCATTTAGGAATATAAAGGAAAGGTGGCAAAAGTTTAAAACAAAGCCTCATAATCTTAGGCTTTCATTAGCAGTTGATGGTGCAAATCCTTTTGGAGAGCTTAGATCTACTTACTTGGTGTGGCTCATTTTCAACAATAACATTCCTCCATGGAACTCAATGAAAAGGGAGCTCATAATGTTGACAATGATTGTTCTTTGTATTAATTTATTTATAATAATTTTTTTAACACAATATATTAGTCCAAGTATTAATTTGTTTACTCATATATGCTCAACTATGTCTTATATATTTTCTATTTACTCATATATGTAGTAATTATATGTATGTTCAATCAAATAGTTAAGTACCAGATCAAAGATATGAATGTATATATCAAGCCTCTTATTGATGAGTTAATGTAGTTATGGAATGGTGTCACTATGTTTGATATCTCTAAACTAGTGGATGCACAAAGGAAATATGAATTCCATGCAATGATTGTATGGGAAATTCATGCCGCCCTAGGGTTAACACATTTTTGTGGTATGTTATAATCTTACCCTACACTTTAATAGTGTTCAATTTTATGAAGTTCGTTTGATGTATGTTTTTAAATACTCCCTTCATTGTACATACCTAGAATAATTGATATAAAAAGTATTCCATCTCTTGCAGGTCTTCAAACAAAGGGAAAATTTGTGTGTCCATTTTGTGGTCTTAAGATTAAATATCAGTGTTCAAAAAGCTTAGGAAAGGAGGTGTTTGATTAGTATAGGCACTTCCTTTCTAAGAACCATAGGTACAAAAGTACTGAAAAATACCTTTTCAATAGGAAAGAAGAGACTAAATTAATGCCACAAAGAATGATACCTCGTGCATGGAATTTGAAATATAATACAGTCTCTCAAGGTATGGATTGAATTGTCTATGTATCAATAGACATGATATGTTTGGATTATTTTATATTTTTATGGCTTTGTATTCACTATACTAATTGACATGTTATATTGTTGTTATAATATCTTTAACTATGATTTTCCTTGTAGGTCATCAAGGCATTAATAATAGGGCACTTCCACGAGGAATGAAAATTTATCCTAAGCAATTCAATATACTCCCCTACTATGAGCACCTAGAAATTGTTCATTTGTTTGAAACAATGAACATTGAGAAGAATGTATCAAAGACCTTATGGTGAATCTTAGATGGAAGGAGAGATAAAAATAAAAAATAAAAAAAATCAAGATTTGTAATGACATTAAGGAGGCCAATCATGCAATTCAAAGTGTGTTCCATTTAAATAGAAATGGAGATGGCCAAAATATAAGCAATATTCCATGGAGAAAGGATGTTAAAGAGGTTATTGAAAAAACTAAATTTCCAAATGGATTTTATTCAAACATAAAGAATATCCTAACAAAGAAAGGTGAACTTAGCTGGGGTAAAAACTCATGATTGGCATACATTCGTTAAGGTAATTATTTTGGTGTATATATTTGTACATTGGCAAAACATCTTGTTAGATTTTTTTTCTACTAATTTGGGAATAACTAATGATTGATCATTATGCTTTTTACAATATGTTCTACCTCTATATCTCCTAGACAAATTTAATAACAATGTCAGACAAGTTATATACGATCTTGGAAAATACATGATGCAAGTGGAGATTTATGTGAAAAGTGTAATTTCTTCAATAATTTGTTGGGCAACTTATATTTGACTACATGTGTTTTACTCGTCATCATGTAATATATACTTTTTTGTTCAAACCTATGATTTGCTTGCTTCATTTCTAGATGGTTTTCATTGAAAGAAATCGATCAAGAAGCTATAAAGTAATGGAGGAAACAAATTCCTCGTCTATGTGTGAAATGTAACAATATCTACTTCTGTCATTTGTCAATGCACAAGAACACTACCTCATACACCAAATTGGGGAGATTGAAAAATGCGCCCCTGCACATACAAGATCAATGTGGATGGTAGCGAGGCACCTGAAATCATTGAAGGCTTTGGTTAGACAAAGAGCACATCCTGAAGGTTTTGTGGTAGATGGATATATGGTATATAAAACCATGGTTTATATTCATCAATATGGTCTTGCAATAGGAAAAAGTATCAATGTATTGGATCACATTTGGGATGTCAACTCCATGAAAAAATTTGAAGTGGCAACCTATTGGGTAAAGGTAGAATGAGAAATGTGAGATGTAATTAGATAGTTGAGATTTTTAGTACATTTGACTTTTTTGTTTTTATGTATATTGTACTTATTTAATTTTTAGTCTTCCTACATAATTCATTATTATGAAGGCATAATATGGTAACTAATTGTATATATGTGAATTGTTTTATTTTATTATAGCCAATTGAGAGTGGGATGCAATACATTTATACATTGGAAACAATCTCGATTGGATGAAGATATGGATTGAACGATGAAAGCAAACTAATAATGGTAGGTTAACATGGTATGGTGTGTCTACTTTGGTCAAATAAGCTCAACATAGTGGAGATAACAATCTTACATAGAGGGAAATCGATTTAGCATATGGTTTAAAATATTATCAGGAAAGCATATTAACCCATACTACTTAGTCTTTTTTACAATTATATTGATGCATATGGAATTTTTTTTCTTAATTTGCAAATTTTCCAAGGATAAATATTCCTATAAATTGACAATGCATTTTTTATGTGTTTGACATATTGCACTTGAAACTCCATGTTGATGGTGCTAGAACCGCCAAAATTCAGGGGATCTCCCTGTGTGAAGTCCCAACTATACCTCACACCATCTGGTGTGGGAGTCCCATCTAGTATGATGGCACGGTTGCCATTATCTTAAATGTTTGCCTTAGCTCTTGTGTTGGGTAGCAGAAGCCCCGCTCAACGGTCATGGGGCACAAAGCCCGAAATTTTGGGTAAAGATAGGGTAAAGACCCCGCAAGATGCGCGAAGCGCAAATTATACTAATTTGAGTCAAAGGGTAGTCTGCCTAAAAATAATGTAAAGAAATATAAGTTGAGTCGGCCCACCCATGGATCGTGATCCATGGAAATGTATAAATAGAGTGAGGCTCTATGGGTAGAGCGAGCTTTGTTTTTGGTATGTACTCTTGGATTTGATATGTAATGGGTTTTTGAGAAGGAAAGTTTGGAAGCATCTATAAGTCCAAGTCAAGGGTTTGGGTAGTGGATAGAGGCTCTGTAGCTGTGTGTGCAGAGGCCTAGAAGAAGCTGCAGCTACGTGCTTGGACCCCTGCAGCTGAGTGTGCAGGACAGATCTAGATGTATTGGTGAAGAAGTTGAATAAAAACCTAAGTTGTTTTTGTAATTCTGTGTTAAATCTGAATTATCGCGAATCTGGCTTTTTGTATGGTTAATATAATTGTTTGATCTATGGGCATATGCTTATGTCATAAATGTATGTGAATCTAAGTTTATTCTAAGTGCGCGAATGGGTTAAATTTGTTAAATGTTTGCTTAAATACCTTGCTAAGTAGATCTAATTTATACAAGTACTTAATACTACGAATTATCCTGGATCTGGATCTACGCGAAAGTAGAGTAGTGTGAGGTAGCAAAATGACACACGAACACTCCAGACCATATCTAGACATCCCAAGGGTGTGGAAACCTAGTTCCAGCACCCTCCCCTACTGCCTCAGGTGAGACCTCAGTCCGTGCTCCACTGGCTGTTGTTGAAAGGGCCGGGACCTGTGGGATTTGTTTGGCTAAATAATTCTTCCGAACCTGGGTCAAGCCCATATAATCCAAAAAATGGTTCCATTGCCGGGACTGGGATCTGATGTTGGAACATTGGAACCCTACAAAGAAAGAGATTGAAGAGTGGTGGGATCTGAAACTCCACGAGTACGCAGTTCAGGAAAACAGAAATCCACAGATATCGAAGGAAGATTGGTTGGACCGCCATATATACACAAATATTTATGAAGTCTTCTTCGCGACATTTCCGGTAGAGCTGTACAAGTAGATCACAAGGTTAGCTAACAATGTGGGAAGGTCCAGATTAGATTAGCCTATTGTGTGGACTCCAGAACTAGTGCGCAAGCTAGAAGCCACTGAAGATAAAATCACACGTGCCGTAGATCATTGGCTAGATCGGGTGATAAGAGGATTTATCACTGAGTTCGCGAGAGATACAAATGTGAGCTATAGTGAAGCAGAAAAGTGATTTCTTCAAGGACTATGAGGTAAGTATATCAAATCATTGAATACTTGGGTTAAGATGTTGTTATGTGAAAAATAGATCATGCACATGTATTGATGTCTGGGGTAACGCGGAGCAGAAGAGGCTACCGCGAAACAGGAGAAGCAGGGAACAATCCTCTGATTTCTATTTCATGGGAGAGCGATGAGGAGCTCGCAAGGTTCTCACTGAGAAGTGTAGTCTGACTGATCAAGGAATGCTTCCCTCTGATATCACTTCCATCCACACCACCCTCCGCATCACCTACATCAAAGCCATCCACATTGACCCCGACCTCACCTCCAACACCACCACCACCAAAGGTCGGGATGGCGAGTGCAATCAAGCTGCCAATATTTAAGGGTGTAGGGAATGAGGAACTAGAACTATTCTGGTTTGTGATAAGGTCAGTATAGGAAGCCCAAGGCATAACATATGAAAACATCAAGAAGGCCACCCTAGTTAGTGCATTGCAGGACTGCGCACTGACATGGTACATAAAATACTCGACCGATAATCCGAATGAGGGAATAGCAGCTATCCAAGATGCACTGAACAAAGAGTTTGGCCGACTGAAATCAGAAACATAGTCCGTTATTGGGTTCAAGGAGACCGCAATGTGTTATTGTCTAAATCTACCTTAGGCTGAAGGAATGCAGGTCTAGGGTAACATCAAACCATGCTTAACCTGGTAGCTAGCCCTACCAGGTAAGGAGAGGGCTCTCTCCTTGTCAATATCAAATAAAATATGGCCACTAGGGCTTGAGATGACGGAAATGAATGCTCATTTTAGGCTAGTTATATTAGGTCAGAGGATTTTGTTTAATTTTAACAGTTGGTTGTTGGATCAATCAGAGAAGACAGCTTGGATCTGGGAAATCCACTCAGGAATACAATCATGTCCTATGGGGCAAGGTAGACAAGAGCTTCATGTACTAGCAAAGGATTTATATGGTGGAGAAAGATAGCTGAGGAGTTGAGGAGGGCATATGCAAGCTATGAATCCTTTTCAAACAGTGGAAATGTTGAAAACTAAATGAAATCCCAAGACAAAGCACAGTAAATCTAGTGTATTCTATATATTCACCTTGATTCTTTTAGTTTAGAAGAAAAAGAGAGATGTGGATACATATAAACATTAGAAAAAACTTATTACATCGAAGAAACAATACACAAAACTCACTTTCACAAGAATCCCACAAAAATGGTTGTGAAACCTGGTTTTATTCCTTGCCAACTGCTGATACAAAATGTTTAGTGAGACCAACACTTCTGCCAAAGTCCAACCTTTACAAATGAATCAGAAAGTACATAATATAGGCAAGGAAACTACTCAAGCTAGCTATTAGGGTCGAATCCATGAGAAAAGGGGTGGTTTCAACCATATCTAAACTAGGAATAGGAATATAGGCAGTGGAACAGCTTGCCTCTAAAACCATGGAAACTGATTCATTTAGTTCAAAACCACCTTTGAATTAATGTATCTACCCTATTAAGTGTTTTACATCCATAATTACATCAAATTACATCATTCACCATGATAATTTCACCAAGAAAGTAAGAAAAAGTCAACTGCAAAGAAAACTAGGCGAAATCTAGAAAAACAGGCAAAACTAGCAAAATTCCTCCTATGCGCAGCGCCACTGATCCTATGTGTAGATCTTTTTCAAGGCTGCTTTTGGAAGGCTTTCCGAATTCCAAATCAAGCGCAGGATAGCTCATTGGAAATCTTGGTGAGTCTAATTTCTAAAACAACTTGAATTTTTGGATTTGGAGTCCATTTTCCCTTCCAAAAATGGAATCTCCCAAGATTGCTTCCTGTGTGGCAAAAAAGTGGCAAAGAGGGCACGTTTTGAGTGTTTTTTGCCCTTTTGGAGACCTAGAACTTGTCCAAAATTCTCAGCCATTTCTAAGCATGCATATTTTTTCATGCTGATTCCAAAAATACAAACTTTTTTGCAAATGGATGCCCCCAACACCCCCAACAAAAGTGCAATGCCACAAAAATGACAAAAAATGCTCCAGCCAAGATCTTGAGCTTATCTTGCTCTTTTTTGTTCCTTAAAGCTCTTTTTAGCTTAGCCTTTAACCTCTTCACCCTTGTTTTGAAAATTTTGTTCCAGGTTAGGTATTGACAGGCCATATGGTGCAACATTTTCTTCTCTTTGTTGGCTTTCTCAAGCATCTTTTCTAGGTGAATGTTTTCTCTCTCCAGCCATGATTCCCGATCATCCTCAATTTCTTGCTCAAGGGAGGTCATCTTGATCTTTCTCTTCTTTGCCATTTGTCTATTCTCCCTTATCATTTGCAGCTCCATAATAGTTTGTTTGTCTTCCAGTTTCTTGTTTTCCTGCTCAAGATAGTTGGTGATCCATTTCGCCCTCTTTCTCCAAAAGCATGATTTTCTCCCTTTAGCTCATTCAATTGCAACAATGAAGACTCAAGCACGTGGATTGGCTTTTATATCCCTTTTCTTTTAATTTTTAATTAACCAAACCCACTTTTCTAATGTTTTACTAGCTTTTTCACAAATTCCCTATTTCACTTACATTCTGACTTTTGCTTTTTTGCAAGTGGACTTTTACATTGAATTTTTGTAATGGCAGGAGTGGAATTTGTCACCAGGTCACCAAGAATAGCTTTGAATACAAATTACATATAGAAACATTGAAATTAAATGAAATTTTTACAATGATGGAAAAAACCCTGTTTTCACCTCAAAACAGAGTTTTGACGTAAAAAAGAGTTATTGAGCATAACAAAAGTAAAATTTATAATTTTATGAGTTTCTTTATCCTCCTCATGTGCCTACTGACTTTTTATTCAGTTTGGGATGACCATGATGACAAACCCTAGACCTAGTGAGTCTAAAACCCTAAAACTGATTTTTGTAAATGAAATGAAACAGGATGACAGTAAATGACTAAAAAAAATGTATGGACACGTCAGCGGGTGAATGGCATGAGGGAAATTGACATAAAACCACTACCATCAATTGATCCATGACCTAATGGAATGCAGCTGATTAGATGAGACACCTAATATGCATGCAAAAGAGAAATTTGATTACTAATGGAGATATGAAGATACCGACACTAAAATTGGCTCCAAGGGGGATGGTAGCTCCTAGGAGGTGCCAAGAACGACAGATCTATGGAAAAACAAATAAGTTCCTTCATCCATTGGGCAATATGGAGTCAATAACTTCAGAACACCAAAACAAATACCTTGACTCAAGAATCAAAACTAAACCAACTCAACTAAGACTCAAACAACTGACACTAAATAATCAAATATTGAAGCCAAACATTCAGCTTTATAGCCTTCACTTCGAGCCCCAAGCTAAATGAATGGTGACAGTGCAAACTTTTGTAAAGAAAGAAATAGAATGGTATGTACAATGACAAAAAGTGATAATAGAAAAATTCTCAGAGATAATACCGTTTCAGAAGCCGACCATTTGCCGACCCTCTTGGACAATCTTCCCTGTTCATTTCCTTGAGTAGAAAAGTGAAACCAAAAATTTTGGGTTCGATCCCCAGTGGATTCGCCACTATGTTAGAGCCTAGATTGACCTCAGGCTGAAGGGAGGCAATCCTATGATAACCACAAACCACACTTAACCTAGTAGCTAGCCCTACCAGGTCGAGAGAGGGCTCTCTCCTTGTTAATATCAGTGAAGATGACTAAATCAAATATAGATTTTAGGCTAGGTATAGTAGTGCTGAGGATTTGATTGGATTTTTTTGGGTCGAAAATAGCAAGAGAAAGGGTGATTGGACTATGGAATCGATGTCAGTTTCTGTCGGCAAACCTGGGGAAAATTAAGTGTCATGTTTAGCCAAGTGAAGATTGTAAATGTGAGAAGTATAAGGGAGAAATCCTGTTGCCCTGCAGGCATCAAACAAAGGATGGATCTGCAGCAGCAACTTTAGATGAAAGAGAATAACAAGGTTTCTCAACAAATCATCTAACAACAGATGAATTATGCTAAAAATACCATTACAACTAACGAAAAAATCATCATGAAAGGAGCATCATTATCGATGAATTCCTAACATATCAATTAGACAATGTTGAAACAAAGGAGAAAAACATAATGTGTAACCAAATTACAAAAGAAAAAACATACTGAACATTTAAGCACCGTGATGAATCCCAGGCCTAGGGGGCAAAAACTGCTTTATTATGATATTCAATAAAACTTTACACAGTCCAAATGCTTCTTTTCTGCCAAAATCCAACCTCTACACTATGAAAATCATAAAAATATGTACATTTTCTCATCCTTGTACTAAGGGAATTGAGCTCAACCATGTTCTTCAAAATAGAATCAATTACATTAAACTTGGACAGAAGTTCTGAAAGTAGGTGTTGAAGATGAACTCGTATCTCCTAAACCATAGAACCTATTAGAAAACTGAAAGAGATTTTTGTAGATAAGGTCATGTTGAAGAAAAACCCCTCTAAAATTTTGGAAATACATTTCCAGTTGCTCATAATCTATGCCACAAAATCATCTCTAAAACAGAAAATCATTAAAAATTTAAATCTGTGAAAATGAGTTGTAAAGATCTAGTCACATATCCCAATTCATGATAGTTGTGAATAAATCGAAAGAGGTTTTTGTTATATGGCTCGTGGTTAACAAAAAATTCATTGGGTTTTGTAAAATTACTTTCCATCTGTTGTAAAATGGCACCGCACTAAAATGACTAAAACAATAAAAATAAATGAAAAGTTTGCTTTGTTTTAATGCAGGCTCCAAATATCACTACATATCTCCCACATAGTAGCACCTGTGCATAAAATGAAGGAGGTTTTTGTTATTTGGTATGTAATAGACAAAAACCTCTTTCACTTTTGTAAAATTCCTATCCAACCTGATTTTGTAGTAAACTTGTTCCTATGTGCAGTAACTGACCTCAAAACATGCATAACCAAGAATCAATCATTCATTTCGATGATATCTTATGATCCAGAAACTGGTTACAGGAGTGTGATATAACGTTGGAAATATTTTTCCAAGCTTCTTCTGATGGACAAATTTATGACATGTTTTATGCTGAATATCATGTGCAAAACATCTAACCAAACCAAACCTAGTAAGAGCTCATGTTGATCCCTGGTGAGAGGCTGCGAAGACTGGAACTAACATTGGCCTTATTGGGGATGGCAGCTCCTTGGAGGTGTCAAGAACATTGTAGACCAAGTGCCTCATCCTTTGGGAAATACATTCAAATAGCTGCAAACTCAAAACAACTCATACCAATCCAAACATACACATACTACAACCTATACATAACAAATATCGAAAACTGAAATGTTGCCTTTGGCAACTTATTTATTTACAAATCTACCCTACTTTGCTGCAAAACCAATAGATCAAGTGATGTTGTAATTCCATATCAACCAATCAAGTAACTATGACAATGATGTTGTTTTTTGATAGTGTTTGAACAAGAAGATAGTTGGAAATCCTACTAGCAGTATATACCCATAGTACCTCTGGCTCTGTAAAAGGAAACCTTGTTTTTCTTTCAAATTAAAAATATATTCCATATATGCTACTATGGGATTATAGAAACCAGATTCTATCTTCTACCCCAGTTCATTAACATATACTCTTGGCTGGAGATTTTCATATCCTCGCTGTAAATCATAACATCCTTCAATCCAACCATCCAAGGGCAACCTTATCTTTTCTTCTTTGGGAGGAGGGAGAGTTTCCAAGAACTATTTAGGGTCTTGGAATTCATGTGATTTAATTTGAACATCCAATAATTCAATTTCATTTTCCAATCTTTCAACCACTAAGCCAAGAAAACAATATTTATACTCAGGTGTGAGTTAGCTAGATTTCAAGCTAAGAAACAATGATGTTAAAAAACTCTGATCAATCTGAATTTTTTTCTATCTCATCCCTTAAAATCAATAAAATTTCACTAGTAACAGATTTGCCACATACCCTATCATTGATGATTACCATCAACGTTCTGAAAATTGGATTCTTTGGTAGTGAAGTCGAAGCTCAAGATCTTGAACATTGGAGTCATCAGGTAGATGATTTCAGCCTTCATATGTGTCTAACTATTGTCCACCATTCAACAATTAGATCTGCAACTTGAATGATCTTTCTAGGAGAAGATCTGTCACCTCTTCCCTAGTGGAATTGCCACTATGTTAGTGCCTAAATCTACCTCAGGTTGAAGGAAGGCAAGTCTAGGGTAACATCAAACCATGCTTAACCTAGTAGCTAGCCCTACCAGGTCGAGAGAGGGCTCTCTCCTTGTCAATCATAAATAGAATATGGAAACTAGGGCTTGAGATGATTGAAATGAATGTTGATTTTAGGCTAGGTATACTAGGTCAGAGGATTTTGTTTAATTTTGATGGTTGGTTACTGGATCAATTGGAGAAGGCAGCTTGAATCCAGGAAATCCACTCAGGAATACAGTCATGTCCTATGGGGCAGGGTAGACAAGAGCTTCATGTACTATCAAAGGATTGATATGGTGGAGAAAGATAGTTGAGTAGTTGAGGAGGGCATAAGAAAGCTATGAATCCTCTTCGAACAGTGAAAACATTGAAAACTAAATGAAATCCCAAGACAAAGCACTCTAAATCTAATGTATTTTGTCTATTCACCTTGATTCATTTAGTTTAGAAGCAAAAGAGAGATGAGAATACATATAGACATTAGAAAAAACTCATTACATAGAAGAAACAATACACAAAACTCACTATCACAAGAATCCCACAAAAATAGCTATGAAACCTGGTTTTATTCCTTACCAACTGTTGATACAAAATGTTCAGTGAGTCCAACACTTCTGCCAAAGTCTAACCTTTACAAATGAATCAAAAAGTACATGATATAGGCAAGGAAACTACTCGAGCTAGCTATCAAGGTCGAATCCATGAGAAAAGGGGTGGTTTCAACCATATCTAAACTAGGAATAGGAATATAGGCAGTGGAACAGCTTACCTCTAAAACCATGGAAACTAATTCATTTAGTTCAAAACCACCTTTGACTTGATGTATCTACCCTATTAAGTGTTTTACACCCATAATTACATCAAATTACATCATTCACCATGATAATTTCACCAAGAAAGTAAGAAAAAGTCAACTGCAGAGAAAACTAGGCGAAATCTGGAAAAACAAGGAAAACTAGCAAAATTCCTCCTATGCGCAGCACCACTAATCCTATGCGCAGCATTTTTTCAAGGCCGCATTTGGAAGGCTTCCCGAAGTCCCAATCAAGTGCAGGATACCTCATTGGAAAGCCTGTTGAGTCCACTTTCTAGAAAAACTTGAATTTCTAGATTTGGAGTCCATTTTCCCCTCAAAAAATGGAATCTCCCAAGGCTGCTTCTTGTGTGGGAAAAAAGTGGCAGAGAGGGCACTTTTTGGGTGTTTTTTGCCCTTTTGGAGATCTAGAACTTGTCCAAAATTCTCAGCCATTTCTGAGCATGCATATTTTTTCATGTTGATTCCAAAAATACAGACTTTTTTGCAAATGGATGCCCCCAACAAAAGCACAGCGCTGGTGGCACTGCACACCTACTAAAAAAAAAAAATGTTTTTTGCATTAAAAATTCCAAAAATGACAAAAAATACTCCAAATTTCTTGAAATTTGGCATGAGTGATCCTTGTTAGGTGCTTTGTTGGGCCAATGATGCTTCAGCCAAGATCTTGAGCTTATATTTCTCTTTTTTGTTCCTCAAAGCTCTTTTTAGCTTAGCCTTTAACTTCTTCACCCTTGTTTTACAAATTTTGTTTTGGGTTAGGCAGTGATAGGCCTATGGCGCAACATTTTCTTCTCTTTGTTGGCTTTCTCAAGCATATTTTCTAGGTGAATGTTTTCTCTCTCCAACCACGATTCCCGGTCATCCTCAATTTCTTGCTCAAGGGAAGTCATCTTGACCTTTCTCTTCTTTGCCATTTGTCTATTCTCTCTTATCATTTGCAGCTCCATAATAGTTTGTTTGTCTTCTAGTTGCTCGTTTTCCTGCTCAAGAAGTCAATGACCCATTTTTCCTTCTTTCTCCAAAAACATGATTTTCTCCCTTTAGCTCATTTAATTGCAACAATGAAGACTCAACCACATGGATTGGCTTTTATATCCCTTTTCTTTTAATTTTTCATTAACCAAACCCACTTTTCTAATGTTTCGTTAGCTTTTTCACAAATGCCCTGTTTCACTTACATTCTGACTTTTTCTTTTTTGCAAGTGGACTTTTACATTGATTTTTTGTAATGGCGAGAGTGGACCTTGTCACCAGGTCACCAAGAACAGCTTTGAATACAAATTACATTCAAAAACATTGAAATTACATGAAACTTTTTACAATGATGGAAAAACCCATGTTTTCAAAAAAAGAGTTATTGAGCATAGCAAAAGTAAAATTTATAATTTTATCAGTATATTTATCCTCCTCATGTGCCTGCTGACTTTTTATTCAGTTTCGTATGACCATGATGACAAACCCTAGACCTAGTGAGACTAAAACCCTAAAATTGATTTTTGTAAATGAAATGAAACAAGATGACAGTAAATGACTAAAACAATTGTATGAACAGGTTAGCAGGTGAATGGCATGAGGGAAATTGACATGAAACCACTACCATCAGTTGATCCATGACCTAATGGAATGCATCTGATCGGATGAGACACCTAATATGCGTGCAAAAGAGAAATTTGATCACTGATGGAGGTATGAAGATACCGACACTAACCCAATGTTGCCTGGTGAAACTTCATGGGATCTGGACTAGAGATTAAAAAGAACTATTCGTGAAGCTAACATGACCTTGACAGATGCGTAGCACTGCGTGTGTTTTTTGACGTCATTGACACCACATCTGAGGACGACTCTGTCACAACAAAAGATCTCAACCCAAGTTGAGGCACTGGAGGCAACAATGAGGTTGCACGAAACCCCAATACTGGATCCAGGGTTAGGAGTTCAACAAATCCACATGCAACTTCAAAACCTGAGTTTAGAAATGCAAAGCTTGAAGAAAGAAAGGGTGCCACAACCAGAGGCACGTGAGGAGGTAGGCTATATTAAATGCAAGAGCCAAGGGCATGATAAGGACCACTACCCTGTCTTCACGAACTATCTAGTAGGGGGAGGCCCGATGCCATTAAAACTGGAGGTACAAGTAGGACCAAGTGCCGCACTAGTGCTCTAGTGTGTGATTTGTCAAGTGGGTGGAAAACACACAATAGATAACTGCCACCTATTACAAAATTATACCCAGACTTGCAGCAGTTGTATTGCAACTTTTTTCGATCAATAGGACATGATGAGCAAATGTCTCAAAGTTATGACTTAATGATGGAAAGAACCCCAGCTTACCGAATGCAGACTGAAGTGTGAGGAGTATTTCAAGGACGCAACCAAGAAAGAGGAATGGGGCTCAGGCAGGGCCGTGGATAGCTGATCTATTATAACTATGGAGGGCCAGGACACTACCCTCGTGACTGTAGTAACTCGACCATGATGTCATGCCCCTATTGTGAGTAGTTTGATCATGAAATGGTAGATTGTCCAATCTTAATTGCCCAAATATGTGAGAAGGGAGTGTTACAACCCACACCAACCCAGAATGTCCAGATGATGCGATCAAAACCTCGCGAGGAGGACCCTAGTATAAATATGGTGTTGAAGAGTTGTGCAACCATAGGAGGTGATACGTGAAAAGAGCTTACAGAAGGCAGGGGGGAGTGTGACATACCTACAAAGGGACCTGACTCTGAGCCGGAACAAGGGATGAAGATGCCTAAGGAAGCTTAAACGAGCTTCGGGGAAGCCTCTACTCCAGATAGGAGGGGCCAAACAGGGCCAGGATTGGACCCCTCCATGATTACTACCTTTCTTGAAACCTGCATGAAGTTGTTGCACGATAGTAAAGTTGTTAAGGGACTACATGAGCTGATCACTAGGTGCGCTGGATCGGGCGAACCACACATAGTCCGGAAAATAGGAAGACATGCTCTGTGCACCAGACGAGAAATGAGATTGATAGCACAAATTAGCGACTACGAGATGGATCAAGTCATCTTAGACATAGGCTGAGATGTGAACGTGTTGCCTAAGAGAACATGGGAGCGCGTGGGCAAGCTCGCACTGCAATGGTCCCCGATTCAACTAAGAATGGCCAACCAACAAAAGATCTTACCAATGGGCCAACTACAAGGAGTGACCGTGGACATCAAAGGCCTAAGTACACAAACTGACTTCAAAGTCATAGAGATTATTGATGACAGTAATCCTTACCCTGCGTTGCTAAGAATTGATTGGGCTACGGACATGAAATAGATCATTAATTTAAAGAGGCAGAAAATGACATTCGAAAAGAAGTCACTACAGGTAGTAGTTTCGTTGCACCCAGCGGAAGGAGAGCGCTACACCAAACCCGTGCGTGACAAGGAAAGTGATTATGAACTAAATTGCATCTATCAGATAACAGAGCAAGACTAAGACCCGGTACATTCCACAGATGATGGAAGAATCTCATGGGAGCGCGATAGCACCTGCATAGTGGATTTCAATGAGGAGACTGAGCGATGGCAGAACTAATTGTAGGAAGTTAAGGCACTTAACTGTAATATGATGATTCGATCATTGCGATGTGTAACCACAGAGGAAATACAACTGCCAACAGAGAATGATGCAATGAATGAAGGGCAGCTCGTCAAGCTTGGCACTTTATACGTAGCACAAGAACAACTTGGTGCGTCGGAATATGTGTCACGCGCACCCGGAGGGGGGGCGCAGAAGTTGAGATGTAGGAGGCGGTTCCAGGTATGGATTGGAGGATGTGCACGGAAGCCACGTTGGTATAGAGTGGTTGTTCATCAACAACGAAGGGTACAGATGCACATTGGGTGAACATCAATACAACTGGATCTATGCGGAACGAAGGCTCGCGTGGCTGGGCAGGGAAGTCTCTCTACGACTGGATGAACTGGCATAGATACAACTCACCATATCAGTGAAAACATCTGTGAAAGGATTCAGCAGCTCTATGTAGCTATTTTGTGTGGCAAAATGAAACTTGGTAAGTTAGAAGAAATAGGGGCCAGACTCCGAGCACATAGTGTGAAGCTAGATGAAGCAATTGATAAGCTACAATTAGAAGTCACCTACATGGACTACGTGAAGGAACTAACAAAGGGAATGGACATGGATGGCTCTCCTACACTGCTACAAGTAGCGACCCTGCTAGCATGGTTGTGATTGCACCCGGGAGTATAAGGGCGCACAAATTGCAATCCATTAGTAGAATCGAGGGAACGCAAAGGGTGCCCACGGCCTGGGCTAGTCAGAAAACAGAAGACTCGCATGAGGGGTTTGCCCACCTGACTATCCATAGGAGACCCAGTCCCAGTGCCCCATGCAGTTGGAAGAGGGCGCAAGACTATAAAATAGGTTGCTGAAAAGCTGCGCAACATGGCCACAACATACTTACGGAAAATGCACTTGCATACCTGGAGATTTATTGTGGCGAGGGAAGAAGGGAAAGTGACCATTGCAAGTATTGTTCATGATATGATGGCCCATTTAAGGCACATTGGAGCGGGCAATGGGCAATTAAGGTAGAAGAGTAACTGCCAAAATCACATTTATGAGTTGCAGCAAGGGCGAACAACTGATTTTAAATTTGGAATCATATATAATCATAGTCATGGTGACACCACTACGCTTTACCGTTCCACAAGAAAGATGCCCTAGGTCTAAGATAAGTGCAAGAAGAGTAACAAGCAACTAGAAGAAATTTTGTGGTTTTAGGCATTGCCAAAAAATTACTAGGAAGCAATCCTTAAAGCAACAAACCCTACCATAGATAGTCCACAAAAAGCCACGTTGCAAGTAGTCGAGCTCCCTAAATCACCCTAGACCCCGTGGACTAGGAAGGACCCTCATATTCCAGAACTAGTAAGGACACAACACCTACCCTTTAGCAAGTTCACAATGGAGGAAAAAGGTAAAGTTGTCACAATTGAAAGTGACAAGGAAGAAGAAGGTTCTCCCACATATGTCGAAGAAGTAAACCCTAAAGAGGATTCCATCCAGCAAGTGCGATGACCCAAGTGTGTGTCTCCAAGCAAAGGGAAGGCAAAGGTACCTGCAAATCTGGATGAAGTCGACACTATACTCATTACCCCATCTCTTCCAAAAGCAGTCCCAGTAGAAAGCTCGATGGTTGGTTGTATTGCAACAATGAAATTCGAAGACCGGGACCTGGCAGATATAGTAAAATTTTCCCACTTGGTGAATAATGCACTAATGGAGCAGAGTGTCGAAGGGACGGTGACAATGCTATAGCCAAAGAAGTGGTTGCGAAAGGTGGGAAAAGTCGGGTTGCCCTGTCTCTTGTCTATTCCTCACTTTCTCCGCCCCCCTACCACAATGTTAGTCATAAGGTAGTTGCTCTGTTTGGTCCATGAGGAAATATTATGGGTCGGAAAACCTGCTTGCATCATAGCAAAACTTGTTCATCAAGTTTCACACCTTCCCTACGAAGGAAGAGGCCCTCGATAAATTGTTGATAGAAGTGGCGATGTCGTGATGATAGACAACCTGAAAGAGAAGTATAAGATTGAGAAGGGGCAGCGAGGATACATCTTTGATAGCATTTCAGATAACGCAGTCCGCATCACCACCCAGTTGCTGGTAGGGAAAGTGATGTGGAAATTTCGTGCCACTGAGGTTCCGGTATTAGTCATTGCACTCACTAAGGAATGCGCAGCTGGAGAACGGTTCAATTGGTCACAGTTCCATTGTGAAGAATTTTTGACCAACTACCGAGAAGTTTAGGAGGAGGGCAAGACCTTCCATTATGTGTGGTTGCTCCAATCCATTATGCTAGTCACCACTGACTTACTCAGAGACAGTCAGTTTCCTATCTTGGACCCGGATTGGCCAGAAGCCACTAAATGCACTTCCCTTTGGGCAACAAGGGATGCTGGACGAATCTGGAACATAAAAATCTTTTGGATACTAATGGACACGAATGTGCACCAATGGATTAACGAGCAACCCCACCTGTCCAATAGGATCTATGAAAGCATGAAGCATATTACTAAATTTAAAGCGGACACTGGCCCGTGCATGGACCTTGCTCCCCTTTATTTCCATTGATGATGTTATTGATGAAGTTGTGGATACCTGGCCACCAGCATGGCATGGACCAGAGGTAGTAGAGCGCAACGAAACCGCTATCCAGAAACAAAAGGAGGAAGCTAAGCATGCGCCCAACAAAAGTGAAATGAACAGCTCGTCGCGGAGGTTTAGGCAGCTCGGGAGGCAGCATAGGTGGCAGCAGGAAAGACACCACCAGGAGGGGCTGTGTCGATAATGGCCAAAAGCAGTCAGAAGGCACCCACTCAGATGGCCACAAAAGAACCACCATCAACTGCTACAGGTGCCCCTTTGAAGTGGTCAGCACAACCAAAACTGCCGAAGCCACGAAAGAAGGTGAAGGCGTATAAAGCAGACAGCGAAGTGACCACCTTAGCCGAGGGTGACTTAAATGACATAGAAAACACCGTTTGGGATGCCACTCGGGATGCCGTCGACGAGGCCATGTTTAGACCATTAGATTGTGTTGGGGGAACTACATATGTAGCTATAGGAACTTGGGATAAGGATCGCACCAATGGGCTCCTGTGCTACTCAGGGGGTTCCTGGTAGGACAACCATTGAATTGTTGTTGAAGGCTCAAATATCTTATTCCATCATGATTCCAGCAGGAGCATTGATCAAGGACCAGGTTGTGCTAGGACGGCTTATAGGACTAGGATTAAACATGGCTACCCTACCACGAGAAAATTTTCAGCAGCGCCACAATGGAGCTCTACACCAGAGAAGACCGCATCGAACAAGTACTTCGGGAACAGAAGATTAATATAGAACAACTGCGCATCCAAAGGGACGAAGCAGTCACACAGAAGCAACAGGTGGAGCAGTTAGTAGCGAAAGCCTACTCAAGTGCTCTTGAGCTGGAGATTGGGGCTGAGCTACCTATTGAGACATGAATATGCAATTTCGCTATCAGGTTCTGTCAAACCAAGGAGGAGGCCACGCAGATTCAATTGGAGCTCAGTTTGTAGATCGAGGAATTAAAACTATAGGTTCCATCATCGACGTCCCCAGAGATCACCGCGCAACACAGAAACATCATTACCTTTGGGTGCGAGATCCTCACACATTCAATGAAGGAATTTACCGACTTGATAACCCAGTCAATTGTTACTCTCACTGCCCTCCAGGAGGATCCCACACTTTAGCGATTGGAAACTGAGGCCAAGGAGCTCCAACAAGCCCATGATGTGATCAAAGGAACCGTGTAGACCATGGCCATTACGCAGTGCTTAGCTAACATGAGGGAGGCCTAGGAGCTAAAAATCCAGGCCGACGCCGCCAGACAGAAGGAAGCAGTGATTAAAGCCCGTCTCCAGCCTTGGATGGATGAGGCATTTGCGGTCTCGACCATCGTAGAGCGCAAAGTATCACACATGGAGACAGAATATGCTACCCTGGAACCAGCATAGACAGGGACTGATGTGTCTTCGACACGTGTAGAATGAATACAGTGAATGAGAGAAGAAATTACTACGAGTACAAGTGAAGCATAGAGGCTGCTAACCGATCTCCACGTGAAAATGGCTACACCAGCTAAGTGACTCAGGACGAGTCATGATGATTTTGTTGGAGGACTGTTGGGTAGCAGAAGCCCCATGCAATGGTCATGGGGCACAAAGCTCGAAATTTTGGGTAAAGATAGGGTAAAGACTCCGCAGGATGCGCATAGCACGAATTGTAATAATTTGAGTTGAAGGGTAGTCCACCCAAAAATAATGTAAAGAAATATAAGTTGAGTCAGCCTGCCCATGGATCGCAGTCCATGGAAATGCATAAATAGAGCGAGGCTCTATGGGTAGAGCAAGCTTAGTTTTTGGTATGTACTCTTGGATCTGATATGTAATCGGTTTTTGAGAAGGAAAGTTTGGAAGTGTATGTAAGTCCGAGTCAAGGGTTTGGGTAGTGGATAGAGGCTCTGCAGCTATGTGCATAGAGGCCTGGAAGAGTTCGCAACTGTGTGCGCAAACCCCTATAGCTGAGTGCGCGAGACGAAATCGATCTGGATGTATTGGTGAAGAAGTTGAATAAAAATCTAAGTTGTTTCTGTAATTCTGTGTTAAATCTGAATTATCGCGGATCTAGCTTTTTGTATGGTTAATATAACTATTTTATCTATGCACATATGCTTATGGTATAAATGTATGTGAATCTGAGTTTATTATAAGTGCGCGAATGGGTTAAATTTGTTAAATGTTTGCTTAAAGACCATGCTAAGTAGATCTAATTTATACAAGTACTTAATACTATGAGTTATCTTAGATCCAGATCTACGTGAATGTAGAGCAGCGTGAGGTAGTAGAATGACACGCGAACCCTCCAAACCACATCTAGACATCCCAAGGGTGCGGAAACCTAGTTCGAACACCCTCCCTTGCTACCTCGAGTGAGACCTCAGTCTGCGCTCTACAGGCTATTGCCGAAAGGGCCAATAGCTGTGGGATTTGTTTGGCTAAATAATTCTTTCGAACCTGGGTCAGGCCCATATAAACCAACATTTTGCTTTTCAACATATGAGAGTGGTCTGCTTGTCTAAGAACAACAAGGTTCGCATTCCTAGTGAGTGCTAGCATTACTTGTGTCAAGGTTCTTTCACCGTAGAGAGAGAGGGTGGGAGTGAGTCTCTAGTTGAAAGGGAGGAAGTCCCAACTCTGTCGGAGACACATAACGCAACAGGACATGCACAACTTCCAGAGGAGCAATCCACATGGATGTCGTAGTCACAACAATAAAAGGAAGATAGCACGTACAACACCCAGCGGGACAGTCCGCGCGAGTGTGACGATCGTTATAACAAGTTTACATGAAAGGTTTTGTCTGATGTCTGGGGAGGTAACCAACATGGGCGTGACAATGTTAACAACTTATACAACACATTTTCATAAATATATGTACTATAAAAACTGAATGATTTCAATTTTTTAACACAGGTTAAAGCAACATGCATTACAAGTCTTCAAGATTAATCTTGCAAACAGTTACAACATGTGTGAAGATGTGATGGCCTGTTATCAAGCTTCTAAATTAAGCAAAATTTCCAAGACACATCGATACACCATACGTCACTAACCCCATAGGTGGAGCGTTGGAGCCATTGCTCGTTCCTCAAAGAAAAGACTACAGACTCTCAAGGCTATGTGGGAGGAGCCAAGGTGAAAAATCCCTTTGCATGTATAAATGAGGGGTTTTTATAGCCAAGGGTTAAACTGGCCCCTGTGACCATTCGACTTCCGTCATGACCGTTTGAATTTCATGACATTTCAACACTACGTGACTCTTCAGATTACAAGTGGGTCTCTTGGACTTCCATGTTACATTACATTAATTTGCAACAGTGTGGCCCACAGTAGTGATGTGGCTGACAAGACTTGACACGACAGTGCTAGTATGTTCATGATGAAGATTACGTGCATGTTGAGCTACAGTTGCTGAGTGATGGATGTCCTCTTGGTGTATCACAACTTCAACTCCACATGGCAAGGTGTGCGAAGTCTTTGATGGTCATTGGTGTTCGCTTGATGTTGCATGTGCACGTTGCTCCTTTTCTTGTACTTCGGCATGCTTTACATGTTCATCTGTTCATGAAGTATTCTACTTGCATGCATCATCCATTCACGAGAAAATATACTCGCATGCATCATTTGTTCATTCATTTGCGAACACGTCTCCTTGTATGTACTCTCCTTGTTCATCCCATCTGTTGTCATGTCATGTCTTATTCATGTACCTGTATCTACAATCACTCATGATGAGACGACATCAAATCCATAAGCCTCGTAGTCTACCATGATGCACGGTCATTCACTTTTGGATGCAAGTGACAGGGAGAGAGGACACAACTATGAAACTACGCAAGGCAAGTTTCAAGTTGGGATGTGGGCTTCAGGCACTTCTAGTGAAAATTGAGTAGAGGTCACTAGGAGACTGAGATGGAAAATTTTGACCAGCACTGACTGTCTGCGGGATCTGGCCCGACCAGAGAGAAGATTTGTGCAACTTCTAGAAGGAAGTAGTGTGGGCTACAAGAGGCTTAGCAACAAAAACTGTGCAATTTCTAGAGGGATCTAGTAGAGGGATGTAGGATTTCTAGAGACAAAAAATGCGTAATTTTTGGGAGACTAACATGCTGAACACCTCTACATATTTTTTGAGATGAGAGGGATGTTGGGCAGTTAAGGGGCTTGCTCATGAAATCTACACAGTTTTCTGGGTGATTAGTCGGTCAACTAACTGGGTGGTTGGATGGAAAAACTACGCACTTTTTAGAGGGAGACAGGGACAAGAACTTGGTGTCTCTTTGGCCTATCTGTGCAATTTCCTTAGTCAGTGGAGTGGGCAAGGTCTGTAGCTTCTGCACAATTTTTTAGGGGAGTGAGTTTTGGGGTCACTGCCCAAGCAAACTCTCTGTTTGACTAGAAGGAGGGTTGGTTGATCATCTTGCAGGCAACGTAGATTGAAATGGATTGCAGGACACTTCTACATTGTTCTGGTTGATAGTCTTTTGAGTCAAATCCAAGGTGGAGGTCTGGCTATTAGAGGGTGATCCAATCGTCAGAACTTCAGCAAAATGACTAAGTTTGTGAGTGAGTGAATTTGTCAATACGTGAGCTTGCAAACACACACTCAACATGACTTGACAACAAGATGCCTCAAACCATCAAGACAACCTATGCTCAACATGATTGACCGACGATGCGAGCGACAAGCACAATGACTATGATAGATCATTGAACGACTTTGACGATGCTTCCATAACAGTGCATACAACTTTGTGTGTGAGTGTGATGGATGTTCACATAGCGAATACCATGCACACATGAAGCGAGGATCTTGTGCATGACCAGAACATGGCTGCAAGCATGGTATTGAGACCAACATGCAAAAATTTGTTTGTTGAATGGTCAAACATGGAGGGTGAAAAGACTCACACAAGCCCATGGGGTGAGCCTAAGTGCTTGCAAACATCAAGTAAAATTCCAAGGGAGGCTCTAAAATTAGATATAGGCCAAAATTTTGGAGGGTGTTGTAGCGACTACAACACTTGGCAACACATTGGTAGAATTCCAACTTCTTTGTTTTGGTTCATTGACAGCACAGGGCCTTGGTCTTTTAGGGAGTATTGAATCATTATGTAGGTTAATTCAGTTTTCCCACTTTCCCCATGGACGAACATGGTTCAACTTTTTCCAACTCAATCAAACACAACAAAAGTTTTAGCTTGATCATAGTGTTTCGAAATTAGGAAGGGTAGTTTGCCTCGCGAGTTAAAAAATTTCAGAGTAAGTTTTTCATATTTGGTGTTGCTCTTCTGCCAGTAGGCCTAGACAGTACCCTGTTCGAGTCAAGCAGGAACACACACATTTCTCCACTGCCAGCAAGCCTGGTTAGTACCTCGGTGGAGTTGCATTCTTCACCTCTCTGCATAGGAAACCTTTGTCTTCTTTCACCTTTGTATTTTTTAAAGAGGAATGTGAATAGACACTTACTTATTTTTGGGGCAGAAGAGGGATCCTGGCTTATTCAGAGCAGAGGAGGTTGTTCCTTCAGAGAAGCATGTAAGACCCCTGAGATAGGTTTTCTCATTTAGATTTTCCCCTTCTCCGTATCTACTAGTTGGATGAGCTTGATCACACCGAGCAGAAGATTGAGTATAGGTATGGGTTTTCCCTGTGTGGAAACAGGTTCATGGTTAGACCCAATCTTCCCTTATATACAACTCATATTTTTTATCAATACTTCATTGGTTGAAGGTTACAAACAAGCATAGAGAAGATGGACACAGTATTGGACAAGTGTTGTAGTGTCACAAGTCTCTTCAGATCTCACCCACATACTCATTCAAAAGCCAGAACTCAGTAGAGGGAAACACTTATTTACAAAACTAAAAAATAGCAGGATACTAAGAAAATGAAACAAACAAAACAAAAATAGTAAGCAACTAAAACAAAGAAAAAACAAGTAATAAGCAAACTATGTACATGGTGTGGGGCACAACCTGACCTACTGAAACTAATGCTTGAGATCTTGGTCGTTGAAATTAAGGTTGTTAATCCTCCCATCAATTCATTGTAGATGGTATATGTGTGGGCCAAGCTTCTCATGGATTGTGTACGTACCAATCGATAAAGACTGGAACTTCGTATGCTTGCCTTTGTCTTCATGGGGTTTATCCCATTTCAAGCCTAAGTCACCAACATTGAAGTTAGCTTTCCCTGCAAACTTCTTGTCGAACCATCTCTTGATACAGTTATGGTGGAGTGTAAACTTTTCTTTTGTTTTCATCCTTTCTTCCTATAGTTTGTGAAGCGTATCCATCCTCCGCTAAACTAGCATGCAAGGCTTGCCTTTGTATTCTTGAGACAACTAAAGTGCAGGAAAGTAGATGTTGGGTGGTAGGATGGCTTCTTTACCATATACTAAGAAGTATGGCGAGTTATTCAGAGAGGGTTTGGGTGTTACGTAATCAGCCCATGAATCATTTTTCAATGTAGAGTGCCAATTACACTGCTAAGAGTAAATCCCTACGGGTAGTAGTTAGATGAGTGTTTCAGCATAATACATTTTTGTAACGAAAAATCATAAAGCTTTAAAGATGAAAAGTACATTGCATTATCAAACACAAGTGATACCGAAGTGCCAAAGCGTGAGATGATGTTCTGTTGGAGGAAGATTATGACCTCCTGTTCATTCACTTGCTTGAGCGAAACTTCTTTTGTCCACCGCGTGAAGTAATTAGTTGTTGTCAGAATGTAGCAGTGTTGCTTCAATGAATGTGGGAAAATTTCTTGATGATGTCCAGGCCCCATTATTGGAACGGTTCAGCCACTGCAACAGGGTGCAGTAGGGCTGCTAACCTTCGCATTCTATCGTCGCATCGCTGATAGACCGGGCACTTGTGGGCATAAGCATGTGCATCCTTGAATAATGTGGGCCAGTAGAAATTGGCTCGCATAACTTCGTGCGCAGTGGTATTTCCTATGAAGTGATCCCCAGCTGTTCTGTCATGTAGATTTTGCAAAACCTTCTCTGATTCATGTGCCTCTAGGCACCTAAGCAATATTTTGTTGTTGTGCTTTATGTAAAGCACTTCATGCACCAACTAATAAGCTAAATATTTGAGACACAATGCCCTCTTCTATCTGATGGAAAAGTGAGAGGATATGTTGCCTACTCAAGGTACTGGTGCACATCTACGTACCAAGAGTTTCCATTTACAGTCGGTGATGCTCGCACTACATCATACATTTCAATATCTTTCTCCCAACCAACGAGCTCTCCTTCTTCCTCCTATGCATGTAATACCTCAACTGCGAGTCTATAGAGACCATGACCCTAGACAATGTGAATTGGCTTGATTTCAAGATCATACTCTTGCAAGCCTATCATCCAGTTTGCACATCGTTCACCCAACTCTTGTTGTACAAATAATTAGCGGATTGTTGGGTGAGACACATAGACTATGCAATAGTTCTTCAGCAAGTAGGGTCTGAAGTGTTTCACTACCTTGTATACTTCATATGCTTGTTTTTCAATTGTAGGGTAGTTGATTTCGGGTCGTTGCATGATTGCACTCATGAAGGAGATGGGATGTTAATGTTCATCATTCAACTCATCCTTCTAAGTGAGTACTACAATGATCGAGTTATCGTACGTGAAGGTGTATAGCAGGAAGTCTTTGTTGAATTCTGAGCTATAGAATGTAGGTGCTTCTACAATAGTCTACTTGATATAGGTGAATCCATACTTTTCCCTCTTTCCCCAACTGTAGACTGCATACTTCTTAATCATGTCTTGCATTGGTTTGACTATCTACGCATAATCTGAGATGTACTTCCAGAGGAAGTTTATCTTTCCCAAGAAGGAATACATCACTTTCTTGTTGGCTAGGTGAGGGATCTCTGTGATAGTCCGAACCCGGCCTGAATCAACCTTGATCCCGCTCTTGGAAACGATGTGTCCAAGAAGGTTCCCCTTAGACACTGCAAATATGCTCTTTTTGGGATTCAATGAAATTCTGTATTTCCAACATCGCTCAAAAAAATTCTTCAAATGGAATATGTGGTCTTCCTATTTTCTTGAAAACATAGTCACATCATCGAGGTACATTCGTCTATATGCGAACGTACCCCACTTGTTATGGAAGGTGTTTTTGAGTTTATTAGGTTCAGCTACCATAACCTAATTATATCCTGAAATCTCGTCAAGTAGAGAAAACATTTGTGCCCCAGATATTGTTTACAAAATGTGCTCCATAGACAACATGGGGTAGTTGTCTTTGTCCAAGGCGCAATTCAAGTTCCGGAAATAAACACATAAGTGGATTTCCTCAGACTTCTTTCATACAAGAACGAGGTTTGAAACCCAAGTAGAATGAAAAATTATGTATATGATCCATGCATCTAATAGCTTGGTTAGCTCTTTTTATATGAGACGTTCAAGTGACGTACGTACTTTCCTCAGCTTTTTCTGATATGGCTTTCCCCTTCTTTGATTGGAATGATGTTTTGGATTATTTACGTGTCGTAAGTTTTCAGATCACTATACATCCATGCGAGCACATCCCGGTACTATTTGAACAAGCAGACAAAGGCTTGATGCTCTTGTTGTGTGAAACATGTACCGAGATTGACAAACTTCAGATCTTGTTATGTTCCCAAGTTAATCAGTTCGTGCATCATGGTAGAGTTGTGGGTTTTGTTGTTCCTTGGACCTTGAAAGCATTCTTGCAAGTCATATATTTTTTCCAATGATACCACCCCTTTGGGAATTAGGTGGCCTTTCATGATATCCGCCCCAGGTTGTAAACATCGCTCTTGATCATCTTCGTCAATTGATGAATCCTTGAAGGTATCAATGTTGGCCATGAAATGCAGTATTTATTGATCATCACCAAACATGCATAAATTAGTTATGTTATCTAGGATAAATGGTCTATACAAAATTTCAACAGTAAATTTATCCCTAAGCGATGAGATTCTAAAAGCTGCATTTGCCAAGGCATTGGCAACAGCATTACGCATTCTTGGTACAACAGTGATATTAAATGCTTGGAAGTTAGATATAAGTCGACATACCTCTTGCTGGTAACTTTTGAGATGGGGTGATAAACGGCGAATGGTGTTACGTACCTATCATACCACTATTTCCAAATCACCTGCCACTTTGAGCACGACCACGTTGAGGCTAATGGATTTTTGCAAGCCCAGCGCGAGTGCTTCATATTCAACAATGTTGTGTGTTCACTCGAACTCCAAGCGGCTTGAAATCAAATGTTTCCTATTTTGGGGTCGATCAAGACATACCCAACTGTAGAGCTATCTTGTGTCTTTGATTTGTCGAAATACATGGTCCACAACTCGTCTATACATGGATTGTTCGACGTGCTTGCACTACTACTATTACTATCGCTACTGCTATTGCTACTACAATTAAAATTCATTGTACAAGTTTCATTTCCATTAATTGGGCAAGGAAGAGGACCCAACTATGTGTCTGGTGGGGTCAAAGCTATTCATGTGAGATAACACCCCAACGTTGTTTTCAAGAGGCAGTTTCCAAACATGAGCTCTTCAAAGGCCAATGACTCGTTCTCACAAATGATGGGAGTGACATTGTGCCTCATGTATCTCTCGAATAACACCCAGATTTGATTGGTTTTTCCCTTGTACGCAAGCCACAAGTGTGACCAGTCTGTAGCAACGTATTCGTTTAGCTTGCTAGACTAATCTCTGCTGAGCAGTAAGCCATATGCTTCTGGTATGTCCACAACAACAATGTTATTACACTGGTGAACTCAACCATCATGAGATAGTTTGATGACCACATCATGAAGTTCGCCAATGGTTAGCACACATGTGCGATCGAGTTGGATGATATGATTGGATGTCTTTCTCCATTGCGCATTGATCTTCTTAGCAATAGAGAGTGGCATGATGTTGGCTGACGCACCAGAATCAACCAAATATTTGTGAACATTACAATTGAATATTTCAAATGATAATAAGAATGGAGGGAAAACAGAGTTCGATTCTTCCATCTAGAGTGTGTTTAGCATAGTTGTGAGTGATCTAGGAGATGTGCTTGCTCCCTTGTTGGTAGAGGTTGCGCTGTCTGTAGATGATTGCCCTAGTGCGCACAGCAAGATGTCCCGTTGTCCTTGAATCTTAGCCAACTTGAACAAATTTATGTTTGCGAAAGTCTTCTTCATATCTTCCATAATGTTGTAATTAAGGGTAGGTAGACTCACTGAGATGTCTAGGGTTGGACTGATGTTTGTGTTGTCCGACAGAGTGTTCTGCAACTTACTGCCCATAGAATTACTCTTTCCACCACTATCTTCCCAGGCTTGCTTTGTGTTTTATGCTTTTGGATGGCTGGTGGATCAACCCTCCTCAACAGTTTGAGATTTTGTTTCATTTCCCCAATTGTATGGGGAGCCCCTTTAATTTTGAGATTTTAGCACTCATTCTGCTTGGGGATCTTCTTCTTGGCACTTGTCTTCTATGTTGTTTGCACGCACTGATACATGTTAATCACTTGCCCAGTGCTTGAGGTCTTATCAGGTGCAGTGTCTTCATCATCATCCATTTCTCCTGGCTGTCCCTGTGAACTGCTCAACATGTTTTTCATTTGGTTGCATATAAAGCCTGCAACTTGTTTCCAATCTAAACAAGACCTTTCTGGTGTTTATCTTCATGAAATGAACAAAATTCATCATTCACGCATTATTCGACCTGAAACACTAAGTTGGAGATCTGTGTAGTTTTAGTCGAGAAGCAGTTGTTACCTGATTACATGCTTCCTTGTCTTTTCCTGGGCAGTCGACTGCCCACAAAAGTGTTTGTTGTTTGTTGTTTAATCTCAGACACTTCTATTATCAAATACTTGACAAGGCGAGTAAGGGTTTCAATATCACATGTTCCTTTGTCTCTACCCTTACTTGTCGCAACCTGGGGCTTCTTGCTCGTGTCTCTGGAGTCCTTCGCTAGTTCATTATCCTTGTAACTCCAATCATGTGTAGGTCCTTTTCAACAACGATTGCTTCTTCACAGTTTTCTAACAGTGTTTGTTTCGCAGCTCGCTTGACGAACTGCACAATACTGGTTGGCAGTGTGGATGTGTAGTAGTCGACAGTGATAAAGTCATGAGGCTTCATGTTCGCTACAAACTTATTCAATATGCGCAGAAACCTCTGATTGAAATCTTTTACCTTTTCTTTCCCCTCCATCTTGAGGCTTCCCAATTCTTTGAGTAACATGGTTGGGTTCTCGTCATCAGCAAACTTTTCCAGAAACATGTGTTTGAACGTACCACAGTTATGGATGGAGCTGACAGGAAGGCTGTGGTACCATGCTATTGCACAACCATCCAAGGTACATGGGAACAGTCTACATGCAACATCATCATAACGTAGCTCAAGAGTCTGCAGCTATATGTAGAATTTGTCCAAGTGATCTTCTGCTTTAACTGTGATGTCAGGGTCAAACTTTGTGATCATTCTCTCCAACTGCTTGGGAATCTTGTGCAAAGCACCCAAGGGAGCCAATGGTCCCTAAGTCATCCATTTCAAATTTTGGTCAACAATGTCTTATTTCTCTTCATCTTCCTCCTCTTCTTCAGATTCTGACGGTTCTGGCTCTGGGTCAGTTGGTTCTTCTCTGCCTTTGCCTCCTTCACTACCTTCCCCTCTGCCTCTTGTACCGAAGTCTGAGCCTGAGATCATGAGGGTGTCTCATTCTCCCTGTTGCGGAGGTAAATCCCCTCTGCGGACAGAGGCGATCCCACTAGCCCCACAGGGGTCTAGCAACAATCATACACGCTGCATGCAAGTTCCTAATTGCACAATTTAAAAGTCGATCAAAAAGACCAACCTGGGATCCAACGCTATTTGCTGTGGGAGAAGTGTCGCTCCTGTCCTTTAGCTTTGGCTGGTCACTATCCTTGCGCTCCACGCATGGACACCTGCACAAATGAAGAACAACCTAAAACAAGCGTAAAATCCAATATCATACAATTATATATCAGTCAAGCAGGATATAACTCAAATATTACCAGAAGAACATGTGAGTGGAACCATAATAACAGTCGCTCATTATTCAATAGAAAAAAGAGAAGAATTACAACCAATTAAGGCTTGATGCTGCAAATCTCCTCCAACTGGGTCAGCAGTCCAACATGTCTTTGCAAAGTCACTTCCTCTCTCAACAATCCGGCAGCATAACCTCTCTTTCAGCTCTCACTATCAATTTAGCATAATCTTAGCTTACTCAAAACTTCAACACTCTGACTCTATCATTAGCACTAGCCTGTTCAATGTGAGGTGACAGGAATTTATGGAGGGAAGAGGTGGAAGTATTCATCGCATCTGGACACCTACCGAAGATTTGGCATTGTCCTAGAATAGCCTTTGGACTGAGTTGTCATGGATGAAAAAGACGACACTCGATCGTATCCATGGGATTTTTCCTCAGGGAACTACATGAGTAATGGAGGAAAAAACACTTCAGTGTGCGTTGGCCAAAAATCATGACTGATTTTGTGTGGCGCGGGCTTTGTTCTATGACAGTGCGTCTGTGGGCGCGCCCTCTTTGTAGGAACTGAGCCATTGGCGCGGGTTAGACACTGTGGACCCGCGCTAATGAAA
>APFE031045648.1:154741-177902 GCA_000404065.3 Pinus taeda
ACGTGGGAGCACAGTCCGTACTGGTACCTATCATTTCACCGTGGAGGAATCACCCAACCACTCGACGATAAACCACCAAGCTTAACGACGCCGGAACACGTCTCTAGCCTAGACCTCTAGAATATGAGCGTTAAATTCCAATGCGTTGTTAGGTTGATTGAATCAATTTTATTGTTGATCTTCAATTAAGTTTCAGTTTCTGGCCTTAGCGAATGTAATCTCTCAAAATGTCCTAAATGCCACTACATGCAAGAACTGTATTCGTTTTGTTTGGATGAAATCTAGCTATAGAAGAGTTAAGAGGTTCATTCGAACAAAACGATGTCCAAAATTTCTAATGCAGCTGCTCAACAAGAAAGGAAAAAATCTTTTCTCTTTTTCTTCTTTTAAAAGCAAGAACTAACATAACTTGCCTAATTGATGAAAAGCAAAAAAAAAAAAAATCTTTTTCTTTTCTTTTTAAAACAATATGATAATGCACTTAAAGCGTTTCAAGAGAAATTCACTATCAGATAATTGCTTGTAAAGAACCTATAGCCAGTTATGAAACAAAAATAACAACCCAACAAAGCAAAGAAAAGACAAGATTTTCATGTAACTATGTAAGCTAAGTCACCACGAAATTAGGGAAAATAAGTGAACTAAAAGGGTAAAAACTCATATAACCACCAGGAGAATATAGAAATCAATCAACAAAAAGAACCGGATATATAAATCATCAATCCAAACGGGAGGTTCGATAACACAAAAAAAACCACAAAGGTCAAGATGCGAAATCGGTAGACAATGGCAAACAACCGAAGGATGAGACACCACCAGCCAATTATCAATCTAACAGACTCCCAGAAGGCATATAAAGAGCAGAAAAACCAGACCGAAGTATTAGAGACTGACAAACAGGCTTATTAAAAGACTTAACCAATGCGGTGCGACTGTAAGTCTGCAACTCGCGCTAAACAAAGTGTAGCGCGAGTTGTCTGGAAGCATCTCACGCCCAGTAGCGCGACTGTTCAAAGAAAAACCGCGCTGGCGGGAATTTTCCAGGCAAAAAGACAGAACGGGTGGTCTGAGGCTTGGCTTTTAAAAGCTAGACAGAGCCAGTGAGTGAAAGATAGCAAGAACTCCAATCAAAGAAATTATCCAGACAAATAACTGACAGAAAAACGACATGAAAAGTAGGATTGATATTGTCCAGTTTGTAAATCAACCCGGAGATCGACTGAAGTGGCGTTGATCTACTTCACTTCCGCGTAGCAGAAGTGTTTCGAAGGCTGCCTGGCCGCTCTTCAGACTTCGTCCACAACTTACAAATCAGACAATATAAACAAAAAACAAACAAAATTAAAGAAAAAAAGAACCCCCTTCCCCAGTGGAGTCGCCAATTTGTTGCGGAGGTAAATCCCCTCTGAGACAGAGGCGATCCCACTAGCCCCACAGGGGTCTAGCAACAATCATACACACTGCATGCAAGTTCCTAATTGCACAATCAAAAAGTCGATCAGAAAGACCAACCTCGAATCCAACGCTATTCGCCATGGAAGAAACGTCGCTCCTGTCCTCTAGCTATGGCCGGTCACTATCCTCGCGCTCCACCCATGGACACCTGCACAAACAAAGAACAACCCAAAACAAGCGTAAAATCCAATATCATACAATTATATATCAGTCAAGTAGGATATAACTCAAATATTACCAGAAGAACATGTGAGTGGAACCATAATAACAGTCGCTCATTATTCAATAGAAAAAAGAGAAGAATTACAACCAATTAAGGCTTGACGCTGCAAATCTCCTCCAACTGGGTCAGTAGTCCAACATGTCTTTGCAAAGTCACTTCCTCTCTCAACAATCTGGCAGCATAACCTTTCTTTCAGCTCTCACTATCAATTTAGCATAATCTTAGCTTACTCAAAACTTCAACACTCTGACTCTATCATTAGCACTAGCCTGTTCAATGTGAGGTGACAGGCATTTATGGAGGGAAGAGGTGGAAGTATTCATCGCATCTGGACACCTATCGAAGATTTGGCATTGTCCCAGAATAGCCTTTGGACTGAGTTGTCATGGATGAAAAAGACGACACTCGATCGTATCCATGGGATTTTTCCTCAGGGAACTACATGAGTAATGGAGGAAAAAACACTTCAGTGTGCGTTGGCCAAAAATCATGACTAATTTTGTGTGGCGCGGGCTTTGTTCTGTGACAGCGCGTCTGTGGGCGCGCCCTCTTTGTAGGAACTGAGCCATTGGCGCGAGTTAGACACTGTGGACCCACGCTAATGAAAAAAGGGTATTTTCCAAGGTTAATCTTCAAAGGGTGTCTTCAGGGATATTGAAGTTCATACTTAGGAGACCTCAATGCAAGTGTTTTCAAGTTGTGTCACTGGTCACAGGTCCATAAATGTGTCCTCCAATGTGTGACAGTGGGGGTAACAAGGACGGTGACCAACAGTGACAAATTACTGCGTAACACTCCCTATTGGAAGACCAGATGTTCCTCTTCATTCTCATCAACTTTTTTCAGATCTTCAAGTGTGGCAAGAACTACTTCTTCCACTGATGATATAACAACCCTTGTGGGAGTGGTTTTTTGATTTCTTGATGCATATGGAAGATTTTTTATTCTTAGGATTAGTCCAACTTCTTTCACGAACTGACGGGTGATGAGACAGATGGAGCGAAGGTGATGATATGAAATTTTGTGTTCACATCTGGGAGGTCAGCAGTAACCAACTTCAAAGTTGGGCATAGGTGAGAGGGCTTGCAAGTTACTACATTAACCAGATGATTGATGAGTGGGTGTGAGAGGACATTTAGTCATAAACAACTCGCGGACCTATTTCTAGTTCCATAAATGTTGACAGTGTTGGACCCGCCAACATTCAGGGGATCTCCTCAGTATGAAGTCCCAACTAGAACTCACACCACTTGGTGTGAGAGTCTCATCCAGTATGATGGCCTGGTTTCCATTATCTTAAATGTTTAGCTTAGCTCTTTCTTGTTAGCACATGAGAGTGGTCTACTTGTCTAAGAATAGTGAGGTTCACATGCGTGATGAGTGCTAGTGTTACTTATGTGAAGGTTCTTTTGCCGCATAGAGAGAGGGTGGGCATGAGTCTCAATTTGAAAGGGAGGAAGTCCCAACATTGTCAGAGACACACAACAAAATGGTACATGCATAAATTTCAGAGGATCAGTCCACATGGATGAGGAAGTCACAACACACAAGGTAAGATAGCATGTATAACACCGAGCGCAACAATCCACGCAAGTGCGAAAGTCGTTATAACAAGTTTCTGTGAAAGGTTTTGTCTAATGTCTAGGGAGGTAACCAACATGGGCAAGACATCATTAACAACTTATACAACACATTTTCATAAATATATGTATTAGAATAGTTGAATGAGTTCAATTGTCTAACACAGGTTAATTAAACATGCATTACAAGTGTTCAAGATTAATCTTACAAACAATAACAACACATGTGTGAAAATGTGTTGGCCTGTTATCAGGCTTCTGAATTAAGTGAAAGTTCCAAGACACATTGATACACCATACATCACTAACCCTATAGGTGGGGTGTTGGAGCCACTGCTCGCTCCTCAAAGAAAAGACTATAGACTCTCAAAGCTATGTAGGAGGAGCCAAGGTGAAAAATCCCTTTCCATGTAAAAATGAGGGGTATTTATAGCCAAGGGTAAAACTAGCCCTTGTGACTGTTTGACTTCCCTCATGAATTTTTTACTTTCATGAATTTTCAACTCTACATGACTCTTCAAATTACAAGTGGGTCTCTTGGACTTCCACATTATGTTACATTTATTTGCATTAGTATGGCCCATAATAGTGATGTGGCTAACATGACTCATGACACGACAATGCTGGTATGTTCATGTTGGTGGTGGTGTGCATGTCAAGCTGTAGTGCTCCTGAGCGATTGATGTCCTCTTAGTGTATCACAACTTCACCTTCGCATGGCAAGCTATGTAGATTCTTCAATGGTCGTTGGTGTTTTCTTGATGTTGCATGTGCATGTTTGTCCTTTGCTTGTACGTCGGCATGCTTGACATGTTCATCCATTCATGAAGTATTCTCCTCGCATGCATCGTCCATTCACAATATAATATCCTTGCATGCATCATTCATTTGTCCATTCACGAGAAAATGTCCTTGCATGCATCGTTCATTCACTCGTTCGTGAACACACCTCCTTGTATGTACTCCCCTTGTTCATCCCATATGTGGTTGTGTCATGTCTTATTCATCTACATGTATCTACAGTCACTCATGACGAGACGACATCATATCCATAAACCTCCTAGTCTACCATGATGCATGGTTGTTTGCTTTTGGATGAAGGTGACCGGGAAAGAGGACAAGGCTATGAAACTGTGCAAGGAAAGTTTCAAGCTGGGATGTCGGCTATGGGCACTGCTGGTGAAAAATGCGTAGAGGTCACTGGGAGATTGAGATGAACAATCTGGATCAGTAGTGACTGTCCACGAGATCTGGCTCGGCTAGAGGGAAGATCTACACAATTTCTGGAGGGAAGATCTGCGGCCTGTAGGAGGCTTGGCAGCAAAAAACGGCGCAATTACGAGAGGGAGCTAGTAGCAAGTTGCGGGGTTGCTGGAGACAAAAACTGCTCAATTGCTCAGAGGCTAACCTACTAAACACCTTTGCACAGTTTCTGATTTAATTGGGATGCTAGAAAGTTGAGGAGCTTGCTCATGAAATCTGCGTAGTTTTCTGGGTGAGCATCCAATCGACTGACTAGGTGGTTGGCTGGAAAAACTGCATAATTTTTAGAGGGAGACAACGATAGGAACTTGGTATTTGTCTGGCTTGTCTATGTAGTTTCCTTATTTAGCGGAGTGGGAAACGTCTACAAATTTTGTGAAATTTTTTAGGGGAGTGAGTCCCGGGGTCATTGCCTAGTCAAACTCTCTAGTTGACCATCATGAGGGTTGGTTGATCAGCTTGCAGGCAGCACAAATTGAAATGGCTTGTTGGACACTTCTACACTGTTCTGGGTGACAATTGGTTGAGTCATTTGTAGGGTGGAGATCCAACTGTTAGAGAGTGTTTCGTTCGTAAAACGTTCAGCAAAATGACTAAGTGTGTGAGCGAGTGAATTTTTGCATACGCTACCTTGCAAACACACACTCAACATGAATTGACGACAAGACACCTCAAACCATCAAGACAAAATATGCCCAACATGATTGAATGATGGTGCGAGTGACAAGCATGAATCTTGTGATAAATCATTGAACAACTGCGAGAATTCTTACGTGACAGTGCATACAACTTCATGTGTGAGTGCAACAGATGTTCACATAGCGAAAACAACATTTACACATGAAGCAAGGACCTTGTGCATGACTAGAACATGGTTGCAAGTGTGGCATTAAGACCAACATGCAAAACATTGTCCATTAACAGTCAAGCAAGGAAGGTGCAAAGACTCACACGAGCCCATGGGGAGAGCCCGAGTTCTTGCAAACATCAAGTAAAAAGCCAAAGGAGGCTCCAAAATTGGAAGCAGGCCAAAATTTTGGAGGGTGTTGCAGCTGCTACAACACTCCACAACAAAATGTGGTGCGATGACTGCAAATTTCACATCAAAATGTTGGATGATAAGATGAAAACTTCTCATAGTGGGATAACTACAGTTTTTTAGGTTATCAATGTTTCCTCTAGAGGTGAAAAACATCTATATGTCTCTGAGAATTGATACTATGGGTATCTAGATGATATACTTGAGTGTGACTTTAAATCCTTCAAAATAGTTGTGTTTGATGTCAAATGGTTTAGGCTATGAATCCATGAATATGACCCTGATAGAACTATTGTTGAGAATGCCAATGGATTTACCATGGTTGATATAAGGAATGTTGAGCTACGATCAAAGCCCTATGTTCTTCAAAGCCAATGCAAATAGGTATTTTATGTAGAGGTTCCAGGTAAAGCGGGTTGGTCATATTTTGTTAGATATGATCTAAGAGGAAGGTTGGTAAAGTATAATGTAGTGGAAGAACTAGATGAAATTGAAGAAGAAGATGATGTAGAGGATCAGGGCGTTCATGTGTCAAAAGAAGACGTTGAAGAATTTCAAGAACATGTTAATCAAGACAATGTTAATCTGGATTAATTAAATGATATATTTTACATTGTCTCGGATGAAGAACTTGAAGAAGACGAGTTAAATGTAGAAGAAAATGTTTTGGATGATGATATAGACGATGATGGTGATGTTGATATGATGAATCCTTTGAACATGAATTCAGTACAAGATGATACAAATGATGAGTTGGAGGAGGAAGAAGATCAATGATATCAAAATTTTGAAATATATGAGGTATGTATTTATATGTTTTCAGTTGGTTTTTTCTCTTTCATTCACCTTAATTTTTTTTTTTGCTAGCTTTTATGTTTAGTAGATAGTTTGGCTATCGGGGAATTGAGATTGATGTGTGTGTGCGGGTGGGGGTGCATATGAGCTTCCACCTTCACATGGTTGGCCTTGTTTAGTAGAGACGATATTATTCTTGAAATGAAGATAAGCTCATTTAGGTTTATACCATCAATTCCAATTTCAACTTTGGTTCGTCTAATAGTTTCCAAGGTTTTCCATTTACTAATTAGTGGAAACTGTGCTTTAGCCCCACATAGAGTGACCAGTGAATGGGGCCAAAGACAAACTTAAGCTAAAATGCCTAATTCATAGAGTTTATAAATGACAAGCCTAAGTTCAAATCAGAATGTCATGAGTAATTTGGTATTAGAGCATGATTTGAAAAAATAATAAAGATTATAAACCCTACATCAAACATAAACCCATCGTGGAGAAAAGCATTAAACGAGAAAGGGTGTTCAAGTAGGGCACAAGACCATAAAGAAATTCGATGACAGAGGGAATTTGAAAACAAAGGGCATTCAGCAGCACGAGTGTAGGTGGTCATGGAAAGTGCGGCAAGGTGATGGAATAGAGGCACTGAAAAACATGGCGGTAAGGTCTTATATTTTTGTCAATGAAGGCTCCCTCTTGCTATTGTATAGATTTGGACATCATTCAGGGATTTCTTCTACTAATTGGCCGTAATGATAGATTCTTTAATAAGGGGTATAATCGCCTGTATGATGGGTCATACAAGTAGTGAAACCTTTTTGTTATGCCATCTTGGTCATGTATAAATATTTAACCTCTATTATGTCCTAGCTTCTTCTCTCAACATGAGAAATTTATTAGAAAAAACATAACTATTCATTCTTCTAATCATTCCTAGTTTCAAACAACACAACATAGATTGATACCTTAAGATTCCATTTCAATCTATTTTTGGTTTGAGGTACATTAAAATGCAATAATTTTTTGGCTTGGATTTGAAGAGTTTAAGTTGCAGGCTTTGATTTGATTTTAAAATATTCATGAAGACAAAGGCGAGGGGAAAGAGGTTTTGTCATCCATGAAAATTTTCATTATCCTCCCATAAAGTCTCATCATCTATGAAAACCGCAAAGTCTTCCTCCCATAATTTTCAACCAATGAAGCAATATTCAATCTAATAGTGGAATTCAACCCTTCTCTCAGGGAATGTTTGGATCAATGGCAATTATATGGCCAAAAGGCTTTCCTAGAAGCTTGGATTCGATGGAGGCACTATTTTTTGGAGTTGTCGGCGGTTAGTTTCCCACCCAGTTATGTATCTTCTGCTCATTGTTTCTTTCTTCTCTCAAGCTAAAACTTTGGACTTCGAGAGGGATAATTTGAATTATTGTAAGCTTTGTTCGAGAAACTTGGACTTTGCAATGGACGAGAACTACTCTAATTACAACTTAACACAAAAATGGTTAAGAATGATAAATTTGTATGTTCAGAAGGTCGAGTCTGGTCCAAAAATCTCCAAACTGGTTGAAGGTATTTGTAAGAGGTAAAAAGATGTTTCATTTGTGAGATCTAGCACATTTATTTACTATGATTTGTTGTTTACAAAAAAAAAAAACATTCTTGGTTTCACTGACCTTGGTTGACATTATGAAGAGCCTCTTATACCCTCACCCCTTTCGATGTATTCGCCTTTCTACATCCATAAGACATGAACTATTCACAGCTTATACCCACTCCATCGATGTATTGGATCTCACCTTTGGAAAACTAAAGGTACCTTCACTTGAAGAAATAGAGGCAATAACGTTGCTTTATACTAAAAATAGACATAATTATTATTATCTAGCATAAGCAAGATCTCTCTAAACATGAAAGCAATAATTATTGAGCTATCTTGGTGGGCCTATGACCATTAATCGCACCATTGTCCTAAGCTCCCTCATTTCAGAGATGCCCTTGTTTCTTATCGCACAAACCTAACTGGACCACCTATCACACCTGCATTAAGCCCTAGACTTTCGTTCTCCCTATATCACTTAATCAAGTATGGTCGCAAGGAAAAAAAGGAAAAAACCCCATGTCATCATTAATCAAATATTACTTTATTTGCAATGAATCATTTGCAAAAGTAGATGAAAGAAGTACATACATTTTCTTTAAAAATTCATCCATGAGTAATGATGCTTGTTTATGCATGTACATATTGTTTCTTTGCCTAGTTTACATTGATTATTTCAAAAACCATTCCGTTTGGAGGTGATACCTCAAATGTAAATTTTATTCATGTGGTAGATATACCATTTTTGGATGAGAATAAAAACGAGGTTTATGACTTTAATGGATATATTCTAATACATAATGGTGACATTGGATTTATATCTAAATATTTGGCTTCACAATGCCCAAAAAATGTATTTGAAGGAAAGCATTTAAGCAATCAAATTTTAGAGGCTTTCCCCTTGCTCATTCACTGTCATATTTTCTGTAATGGCTATGTAGTCAAAGGAACATTTCTTGTTAACAAAAGATTATCATGTAAAATGATCCATTTTCGAGAGTCGATGATCAAATTTTAATTAGATGAAAATTATGTTCATTACCCACGTATCAACTCCTTGGAAATATGTGGAACCAACTATAAGTCAAGCACAACATCCCTTTCAAGATGTTTGATCAAATTGCTTACTTATGGAGGGGTTCCAAAATATTTCTTCATTGAGATTGTAATCAATGTTATAGAAAAATATTCAAAATGAACTTAAATACGAAACAAAAGCTTGGAAAGTTGTAAAGAAATATAGAGTTTTAGATAATGACCACATATTTCTTCGAATTTTATCATGCATAATTACTTTGCATGAATAAATTCCTATTGGATTGACCGAAACTACTCCTGGGTACCATAAATGAAATGTGAAGCAATGAACTCAAAATAGGTATTTGGCATAAGCACATGCTCCTAGGGGTGATCACTCAAAATAGGTATTTGGCATAAGCACATGCTCCTAGGGGTGATCCGGGGGAAAATTTATGCTAGCTATAGACATAGATTCGATTGGAGTTTACCCAAAACTAGACCATTAGTTAGTCCCTTGAAGACGATATGAAAGAGAGAGAAAAAGTGTATAAGCCCACCAACTAGCGAAATATTCCCATGCTAATGGTAAAATAACCTAATAATTAAAAACATGATTAGTCTATGTGTTGCATTTCTGATACCTTTATGTGTTTTATTTCACATGGTATTCAAACATTTATAATCATTCAATGTCCAAGACTTGTATCCATTTCACTTGAATGAATTAACTTATCTAGTTGAAGTCATTTCTAGCTCTATTTGATCCATGTTGACTCAATTATAAAATACAAGCTCCTAGGGGCCTCTTGATCAACTCAGAGCTTTATTGAAGTGTTTATTCTCTAATTTACATTATTGGCATAGTGTTTATATGTAATTAGTCATAGTTCACATTTACAGTATGGTTCACACTTATTTGTGGCTCTTTCTTTCATGTCCTATAGCTCATGAATAGTATGGTTTTTAGGCATCATATAACTAAATGAAAGGTTCACAATGCATATGGCCAACCTTTCTTACAGGATTATATGAATCCTATATTCCAAAGGTTACTTTAAACATGCATTTTTAATATTTCAAACAATCATCTAATTATTTCTATCCTACAATGAGCTTGCAACTTGACCGAATGCATTCCTTCATCCTTTTCAAAGTATTGTTTCTATACAATATGGAATATATATTGACCCTGTCATGGTTCCTCTTCCAAGATCCTTCCAATATGATGACTCTTACATGATCACGATGATCCATATTAGCAAAATGACTTCCTCTAACATAATGTTAGACAATGTATGGATTAATATTTATCCAAAATGGTCCCCAAGCTTTTTATTCTTAAAAGACTAGATGATTTAAAGAAACTCAACCAAGTATACTTTTAAAGATGCTTTTAT
Source organism: Pinus taeda (assembly GCA_000404065.3). Lineage (NCBI taxonomy): Eukaryota > Viridiplantae > Streptophyta > Pinopsida > Pinales > Pinaceae > Pinus > Pinus taeda. Next base: position 165,108 of record APFE031045648.1, read on the forward strand.
CCATGGTGCCATACTAAATCAAGATGTTGCATGTTATTTAGGGATTTTCTAGTCTTTCGTCCTTTCCAAGAAATCTTGTAGCACTTATTCCAATTTCGGACCTAAGGTTACCCTAGGCTTCCTTATAAAAATAATATTTCTTTCTTTGATACAAGTGCCCAAGATATAACGTGAAGTTTCTATATAAATTTAGACATATATCAGTAGTGGTTTTCTTATTACTATAATGATGAATAATTGTGGATGAATTTATTGATTTTTTACTAATGTGTCATAATGATCTTTCAAGATATCATAATATTTATGAGCAAGTATTTAACTGGCTAAACTTCCCCTCTTATGTAAAAAATGGAAATTTTTATTGATCTAGAATGTTTCATCAAATTCAAATCTTTGAATGTTTATAACTGAGGATGGTGGAATAAAATTAAAAATTACACCTATTTGATAAATAGGGTGACAAGGGGAAGGCACTAACCTCAGAGCAGTCCATGGATGCTCCTAAGGAACTTTTTCGTGAAGAAGTAATTTTTTTGTCCATTGATCCAACCCAAACAATAAAGAAGCTTGAAATTAAATTAAACAAGAAACTTAATTCTTTAATTTTGATTGAGCCGAAGACAAAATAGATGAGATACCAAATCAAAACCATGATGGGGAAACTATGGGGTGAGAACTTTATTTAATTATCCCATTTATCTATTTATGATTTTAATTATCTCATCCTTTATTAAAATAAACTCTTTATTTTACAATAACTTTTGAGGGAGTACGATCCTCATGCTGCCACTATGGGGTCGACATTGGTAGCAACATCGATGCTCCACTTGTGGGTGACACACCGATCATAGAGACTAGTACACCCGCTAAACCATACATGTCAGAATATGCACCCCCTGAACAACATATGCTAGGATCTGCACATGTTGTTGTGGATGCAGAGCATGATCCCATCGCACAATTTGAAGTGAGCTCTCCTAGATATTCCCATGTTAATAGCATGTGAACACTACCAATTACATTTTCGGTAGATGATGACCATGTCCCAATGAAATTAGAGAAACTTCTAGGTATTTAAAAAGTGTTTTAAATATTAAATACAATCGAATTGAAATTAATGCATAGTCTATGATTATTTTAAACTAATGATAATATTGTTTTGTAGGAAAAAATGTATTCTATAGGCATTTTCATGACCTAACCTTATAAATATTTGGGCCTACCATTCATACAAGCTAGAACTAAGAAAGTTCTAAGTTGAAGGATGAACTTATGAATAGGATGGTTGGCCTATTTGGTGAGGGTACCTTCAACAAAATTGCATTTACCTTGAAGGCATGCTTACATTTAAAACATATGTGAGACCAATATAGGTGCCATTTGGAAAGGACTAGGTTGTATGAGAGACCTCTAGTGATCCGAGAGAGGGAGTGGAAAGCCCTTGTGGCAGATGCAAACGAGAAGGCACTTCGAAAATAAGGGAAGGCACCACCCAGACTAGGAAGGTACAAGGAACATCTAATTAAGTTTTTCAATATTGTAAATATAGGCTCCCAGATACATCCAAAGCAACATTGGCTAGAATAACTAAACACTGATAACATCATCTTGGCCCGGGTGGTTACTCAAAACTAACCGCAAAAATTGTAAGTATAAAAAAAAAAAAAAAAAACAAAAAAACAAAAACATGCAAATTATAAATTCTTAACAGTTTTAATTTAATATCATAGAAGAAGAAAAAATCATGTTCTCATGCAAAATTGAAGGGATCACAATTCAATGAGGCTTCCATAGAGGAAGACTTCAAGCTTTCTTACAAGCACAACTATCAAGTCATGGTTAAACGTAGGACAAGCTTGGCGTCTTCACAGTCTTCCAACACCCAACCTATCACTTAGGTAAATAAAAGCAACAAAGAGAATTTATAAATTATTACTTGTACAATCTATTGGTTATTTCTTTTGGCCATAAAGTAATGTGCTTGATTGTAAAAACAAGACAATCAATGTAGATACAACACATGGGCCTAGTGACAGTGGAGTGCCTCTTGAAATTGATGTTCAACTTGGTACAGGAGGTATTTCATGTGTTATAAATAAATTGTAGTATGGATTACAATTAAAAATATTTAAATGCAAATGGCATATTAATTATAACATTTCTTATTTCTACTCTAGTGCATGTATAGGATGAGGCTAGAGAAGAGGAGAAATTATGGCCACATCTGAAAATGTTTCGTGTCCCTCTAGTACCGAAGCAGGTGAAAAACACTTTACTACTTTTTTATTAATAAAACACTTGTAATATCAGTAACTATGAATATGAATTTAACATTTCTTTATTATTGCATTTAATGCTCTGCCCCCTTTGGTGTAGCATATATGTATGACCAAGTCGAGATCAAGGCATATAAAGCCCATAACAGTTGAAGAGTAAGATCAAGACATGCTTGTGAAATACCTAAAAAAGAGAAAGAGTTAATAATAAATGACTATACTTGTTTTTTTAGAGCCCTTTTTTTGACTACCACATTTTTGTTTGTTTAGAGCCCATTTTTTTAGTACCACAATTTTTACTGATAGGTTGAATGCCTCATGGCATGTGCACATGTAACTTTTTACTATCTTAATGCAAATTTATGATTTTTCCTTTGGAAAAAATTAGAATGACCTTGTTTGTGTTCTTATCATCAAAGAAATGGAAAAAAAGAAACACTACAAGCAGTAAAATAATTTATAATTTTATATTATGCATCAAAGAACTTTTGTATCTAATACATTGGAAGCTTTGTGAACTTACTTGCACTAGGAAGAAATTTAATTTTTACATTCCAATACCTACTAATTCTAGGTTTTACAATACCTCAATGGAAATGGAACTTTTGAGTTATAATCATGTGTAGATATTAATTTAACAAGAAGATAAGGAAATCAAGTTGGGAGAAGCAACAACTATATGTTATATTTAGGAGCAACAAGTCATTCCTTTAAAAGTGTTGAGACAATTAGGCCTTACAACCACTAGGGCATATAGAAATGTATGTGCCATAGATTCTAAGAAAATCAGGATCGGAAGAGGAATAACTCCACATTTTTGTGATATTCAGTAACTCAAAGCATGCATATATACAAAAGGAGGTGGCTAGTTTCTTCACATTCCACGAGGAACTATTGTTCTTTGTTAAGTATGTACATTTTGCATACATCCGAATTATGTACAACAACAACAAATTAAAATTATTATGTATATAACATTCCCCACTTAATTTGAATGGGTGTTTTTGAGTCCAAACATCATTTTAAAATTTTCAAGATTTTATCTTCCAAGTGATTTGGTGAAGATGTCAACAATTTTCTCCTTTCTGGAACAATGTCTCAAATGAATAGTCTTTCCCTCTATATGATATTGAATCAGATGGTATTTTATCTTAATGTGCCTAGTTTCTCATGTAATATGGGATTCTTGGCTACCTTGATTGCAAATGTATTGTCAACCATAAGAAGAGTAGAATTCACATATTTCTCCTTCACTTCACTTAATCATAAGTCAAGGATGACACATTGCATGGGAGTGGTGCCTCCTTTAGGAGGACCAAATTTCTATAAAGTGAGTTTTAATGGCCATTGTTTGGAAGGATTTGTTTGATAGTAATCAACAATGCTTCATCTCTATCTCTTCTCTACTTCTTGCCTTATTATCTATACTATATGCAAGATAGGTTATTGCAATCTATTTATTTCACTATTTCCAAAAATGTTTATTAAATGAAAAGAAAATGTTTTCTTTATTTCACTACTTCTAGTAATGTTTACGATAGGGAAATAAAATGTTTTCTTTCACTAAATATATATTTCAGAAATATTGGTAAGGTTTGAAAAGAAGGTATGAGATTATTTGTTTAAATAATCAAAATAACTTAATGTGAGATTGATTATTTGTTTAGATAATTGAAAAAACTTTTCTTTTGTTGACATATGTAATCTGGGCTACATGAAGACAATGATCCTGATTGGTTTGATGATGATTAGTTGTTCATTTCTCCCGACCCAATCACAACAGTCAATAAGCTTGTGGTTAGAACAAATGAAGAAATTGTTCGTTTGATTCACATTAGAAATAAAAGTCCTGAGATTAAATATAGGATCAACATGTTCAACCAACATCTTCAGAGATATCAAGTAATAAACATATTTTAAAGTGATTTTTTTATGTCATAATTTCAATTATGAATGTTTATTTTTTAACTTTTAAATTATCCAATAATTTTTTTTCTTATATAAGATTTTTTGGCAGAGATCACACCACAACATACATACACCATGAGCCTACATTCAATGGCAAAGAGTGTCATACATGAGGATCCTGTACCATAACAGGAGCACATGGAAGCCATTCCAACAGTGTTAACTAGTGCCCAAGTTAAAGAAAACTCTAATGCTCTTTTTATTAATGAAATACTTGTAATAATAATAACAAAAAATATTAATTTAACATTTCTTTCTTATTATAGTTGATGACCCACCCCTCTTGCGGTAGCCTCGACGACATTATGAGTACATGGCCAAGTTGTCAAAAATAAAGAAAAAACAAAAGAAATGATTGTACTAGTTATATCATTAAAAACATCATGTACCATACTATGAAAACATATTTTTGATGATAAAATTTATTGAGATGAAGCATTTTGTGTCTATGATTAATGAATAAATGAATTATTTTTATATGTTAATTAATAATTGCTATATGTTTCTTTATGTACACGCCCTTGTTTCATATTATGTAAACATATTTTTTTATGATCAAATTTATTGAGATGAAATATTTTGTGGATATACAAATGAATGAATATTTGCTATTTGTTTTTTTTTATGTATCTTAATGTCTTACTTTCAATTATTTCCTATATAGTAGATAGATTGGGTACTGGGGAATTGGGAGTGATGTGGGGAGGGCAGGGGGAAAAGGGGGGAGGAGATGAGATCTTCCACATTCATGTGGTTAGCCTAGTTTAGTAGAGAATAAATTAAGATTTCGATAATATTAGAGAAAAAAATCCTTGATCCAACAAAACAAAAACACAGTCAATGTTGACTTTGTTGCTCCTTCATCGAGTGGAGGGAGGTTTGCTCCAAGATTAAGCTACTCCAATAACTATTCTTGAAACTGATGGGAGCTAATTTAGGTATTCATACACTTAATTCCTTTTAATTATTATTTATTCATGAAATTGAACTTATTGTTTGGTCAAATTTAATCTAAGTTTGCCTCATTGGTCTCATGATTATGTGTAGAACAACTAGGATCAATTCGTATGTTTAAGTGGAACAATTATCAGAAGAAAGTAGCTCAAAATGGTAAATTACCTTTAGCATTCAAGGTAGGTTACTTTCAAGTTGATGCCCATTTCTTACATGTTCACTTTTTGTTAATACCTTCCAAAAAAATACTACAAGCATTAAAATCATTTACAATTTTATATTACACAATAAAAAACTTTGTTATCTAATACATTGTAAGCTTTGTGAACTTGCTTGCTCTATGAAGAAATTAATTTGTACATTCTAGTACCTACTAATTCTAGGTTTTACAATACCTTAATTGAAATGGCACTTTTGAGTGAACTGCAATCTTCTGATCTTGTGTAGATATTAATTTAACAAGAAGACAAGGGAGTCAAGTTGGGAGAAGTATTTAGAATTGATGACACCAACTAAGTGTTAGGATATTCTGACACATAGGAAATAATTAAGTATAACTTGGCCTAGTGTATAGTTAGGTAAAGTGTGTTTATTTAGTATGTATTTTTTTAACTTACAATCCGATGGTCACAATATGTTCTAGACATGAAGTGATCTGACGATTCATTCTCTCCTTAGTCTTACCAACATTTGATCTATGTCTTAACACCTGATTGGTCAATGATATATATTTAAAGAGCATGGAGTGTCATTTTTTAAGCGACCATTCATGAGAGAAGCTTATGTAAATTTTATTTCTTTTACATTATTAAACTGTCTGAAGTGGTTGTGTTGGCTCAAGCCATGGACTGTTTCCCTCTTTGAGGGTTTTAACCATCCCAAGAATATTGGTGTATTTCTCTGTGATCTGTTTGTGAGTGGTGTCCTTTGGTGTTATATCTAAGGAACTTACCCTGTAAATTCCTACATGGTATCAGAGCTATTCGAGGGTTGCATCCATTGGTGATCCAAATCTGAAGCGAGTACAACTACATACGACTGTCGTTTCCTAGATCTACTTTGTCTGGTTGCTTTCGCACCAAGAGGACTGCTCTATTGTGTTAAGAGCATTTGTTCTAGTGAGGAACCCCTTTCATTTCACGCGAAAAGGTTTCTGATGGCCCTAGCTACGTCATTTTTAATTTCTGGAGGTATATAGTCTTTATTTGCAATTATAGTTATTTATCTCTCTATTTATTTCGATTTATAGTCCTCTATAAAAAAAAATATTACCGAATCTATACCTTTCATTTCTGTGTATGCTCTTTGCCCTGTGACTCTGTGTAATTTGGACAAACCAGAAACAAAAATAAAGGATTTTTCTCATGTGTGTGCTCTTTTCTGTCGTGCCTTAGTGTGATCTCAAAAAATCAGAAACATTGAGGAAAATATCTAGTTTCCGACCAAATCTAACTTTAAGTCGTAAGGCTTGGATACCTTTGCTTGTTCGTTTGGTTTGTGTTGTTTTTTTTTGTTTTCTAAGGAAACATGGGTTTTTCAGGTAAGCATGTACCCCAAAGTTTCAGTAAGTTTGTACCCCCTTTCCTCTTTTCCAATAATTACTAACCTTTTAGACTATCTCACTTGGTCTAAAGTTACTTTATGAGAATAGAGGCCTTGGGTTCATATCTTTCTTTTTGTTGAGTTACTTTTTAAAAAAGGACATGTAACTTATGTTTTAAAGTTATTTTATGTATAAGTGTTTTCACCCCTTATAAAAAGTGAGTCACTTATAATTCTAATGTCACTTTATCTTCTATTTAAGTTACAATTTAGTGGATAGTTCATAAAGTACTATTGTAAAAGTGATTTTCACTTATTTATAAAAGCGGGTCACATAAAGTAATCCTTTTTTTTTAAAGTGAGCTAATTAGATTAAGTTTGGAAATGGGAGATATTTTTTTAAATATAACATTATCATCAACTTCCAAACATTCACATGAATCATTGGCATCTTCAACAACATTTCTTCTAAAGGTCATAACTTCTTCATCCGAAAGCCGTTTTTAGAGCTATTTTTTTTAATTGGTCTAACTTTTTGAGATATTTCTATTTGAACACTTAATTTCAACATATACATCTTTAGTTTCCTTTAAAATGGAAAGTACATGCCTAATTATTCTTGACAACTCTAACTACTTCCAATGGTTATCCTACATGGTGGATTTACTTAGAAGTAAAGGTCTTCATAGAATATTCTTAGGCCAAGAGTCTAAACCTCAAGATGAATATAATCAAGCCAAATGGAAAAATAAGCAAGATCAAACACATGGGTTGATAGGGATGTCTATTTCTCCAGAGCTTAGATTGCATATCACAGAAATTGATACCCCTGATGAAGCAATGAAAAATCTCAGTAATGTTTTTGGAATTAAAAATGAAATTAGAGCTCATCAACTCGAAAATAAGTTGATTACGTTGGACCCCAATAATTTTTCTTCCATTGAATGTTTTTTTCCAAGTTCAAGACCCTTAGACTTCTCTTGGAAGGTGTTAAGGTTAAGAAAGAACATGGTAGCCTTATCTATTCCATTCTTACTAAGTTAGGATCAACCTATTATGTGTTTGTTTCCACCTTCCATTCTTTTTGAGAAACCTTTATTTCTCAAGGACAAGCCTACAAGTCCCCCTCTTTTGATGCCTTTTGTGATTCTTTAATAAGAGAGAAAGAAAATATCTTACATCTTTGTCTTCTTAATATTGGAAACTCTTCTTAGAAAGCCTTAGTAGCCCAGTAGAAACCAAGTTCAAAGAATCCTAAAAAGCAACATCCTAAGAAGAATGGTCCTAAACCAAAAAAGGGTCCTAAGCAATTTTAGTCTCACAATGAAAAATCAACTCAGCAAAATGATAAGGCAACTAAAAGTAAAGGGAAGAATACTGATAAACATTGCAACTGTTGTAATCATGATGGCCACTTAGAATCCAAATGCTTTAAGAAGATGGAAGCCTTGGATGCATAAATGAATAAGCATAACATCCATTTGAAGCACTCTTCAACTTCAACTTCATCTTGAGGAATAACACTTTCTACATGTGGTTTTCAAGCATTTCAGTCTGGTTATGCACTAAATGTATCTTCTTCTTCTCATTCTCATGAGTGGCTCATTGATTATGGAGATTCTTATCACATGGCCAAAAACAAAGCCATGTTTTCTTCTTTAAATGATTGTAACACGAAAAATATATATGTTGGTGATGATAGATCTCTTAGTGTTGTAGGGACTGAAACTATTCATCTAGACAATGGTCAATTTAATGATGTATTATGTGTTCCTACCTTATCCTGCAACCTTCTATCTGTATATCAAATAACTCATTCAGGTGAAGGTAAAACCATTGAATTTTCACTTCATGATGTTGTAATTAAGGACCTAAGATATCCTAGACATATTTTAGCTACTGGTATTTCTTATGATTCTACAAGGATGTATAAGTTTAACAACGTTGGGTCATCAACTCTTCCCTCAGTATTTGTTTCTCATAACGATGAAGTGAGAAAACTTTGGCATGAGTGATTTGGCCACTTAAACTATCACTCCCTTCAAAATCTATGTAAAGAAAATATGGTGACAGGTCTTCCTATGGTATCTTACAGAGATGGTGTTTGTTATAGATGTGTACTCAGAAAAACATCTTTGGGATAGTTTTGAAAAATGTGTCTCTTAGCACGCCTCAACCCCTTTACAACTTGTGCATAGTTATTTATGTGGTCCACTTCCATTTGTTTCATTCTCTAGCTACAAGTATTTCTTAACTTTAATTGATGATTTCTCCATATGCATTTGGGTATACTTCTTAAAACTCAAGAGTAAAGTCTTTAATATGTTCTTGGCCTTTAAGGTCTTTGTTGAGAAACAATCTAGACATTAAATTCTTAAGCTAAGATATGATAATGGCGGAGAATATATTAACAAAAACTTCATCAACTTTTTCACTGAGCATGGAATTCAATTGCAATATATTGTTCTATATACTCCACAGCAAAATGGTGTAGCTGAAAGGAAGAATCACACCTTAAAGGAAATGGCTAATTGTATGCTTTAATCTAAAGGACTTAGTCTTAGTTTTTGGGAAAAGCAATTAACTGTGCAAATTACATAGTAAATCACACTCCTACTAAGGTTTTAAAGAATATCACTCCAGAAGAAGAATGGAGCTAAATTAAACCAGATGTAAGTCACTTTCGTGTTTTTTGAAGTGAAGCACGGGCCCATACTCCAAATGAGAAACATAAAGCCTTAGAACCTAAGAGTGAAAAAAATATTTTTGTTGGATATTCTGAATATGTCAAAGGATATAGACTTCTTCAACCTAAAACCAAAAATGTTATCATTAGAAGAGATGTGAAGTTTGCTTAAAATATATTGGCCTACGAACCTAGTTTTGTAGATGTGCCACCTCTCTCTATCCCTTCTACTTCTGAAAATATTCCTTTTTCATATCATGATAGCGAGGATGAAAATCCTGCCCCACCTTCTCAGGATCCTCCTTCAGCTCCTCAGCTTCCAAAATGGGTCCACGCTACTTGGGATGCAACATGTGCTCTTGCAGGTGATCCTACAGATTAGTGTCGTACATGTTCTCAATTCAATAGAGCCTCTTCTTTACTAGCTCAAGCTTCAGCGAATTATGATCCTAACACCTTTGCAAAAGCTTCAGGCCATCCAGATTGGGACGTAGCTATGAATGAAGAATATCATTCATTATTGGCAAATGATACATGGGACCTTGTTCCTCTTCCAAAGGGACAAAAACTTGTTAGATGCAATTGGGTTTACAGAACCAAGTTTGGACTAGTTGAAAATGTTTATAAACATAAAGCTCTTCTTGTTGCTAATGGTTTTTCACAAGTTGAAGGCATTGACTATACTAAAACCTTCTCCCCTGTTGCCAAAATGAACTCTATCCACCTTGTTTTTTCCCTTGTTGCCTCTTTCAAATGGGAAGTCCATAAGATGGATGTTAAATCCTCCTTCTTGCATGGGGACTTGCTTGAAGAAATATTTATGGAACAACCAATTGGCTTTATACAAACAAACTCCAGCGTTGTATGTCGACTTAAGAAATCCCTTTATGGTCTCAAGCAATCCCCTCGATCTTGGTATGCCAAAATGGATAGCTTTCTTTTAGATACTGGCTTTTCTAGGTGTCATTCTGAAAAAAACTCTCTACGCCAAGAAAGTGGGTAAGTATCTTATCATTTTTGTTCTTTATGTTGATGATATTATTCTTACTGGTAGTGATCCCAACCTTATAAACCATGTGAAATATAGCCTTAAAAAAGTAGTTTGAAATGACAAGCTCATGACACTTGCAATATTTTCTTGGCCTTCAAGTCTTACAATCCAAATGAGGTATTTCCCTTTCCCAGTCTAAGTATGCCTGTAATATTCTACGTCACTTTCACATGGAAGATTGTAAGCTAGCCCCTTCTCCCTTTCAGTCTAGAGCCAAACTTTCAGTCACTTGTACTTCCCCTGAATTTGATGCTACCTTATACCGTCAGCTTGTTAGAAAACTTTTGTATCTGACCCATACCCATCCTAACCTTTCCTTTGTTGTTGGCCTTGTTTCTCGGTTTATGAAAAACCCACATGAAAGTCATTGGAAAGCGTCTAAAATAACACTTTGTATGTTCAAGGTACAATTCAGTTTGGGATTCATTACAGTGTAGAAGCATCTCCTCTATTGGTTGTTTTCACTGATTTTGATTGGGTTGGTGACCCTAATGATGAAAAGTCTACTATAGGTTATGTCTTCACTCTTGGTTCTGGACCTATTACATGGCCTTGTAAGAAACAAAGTGTCATTTCTCTTTCTTCAGTAGAAGTAGAGTATCATGGCGTCATTGAAGCTAGTAAGGAAGCCCTATGGCTTCGTTAGATCCTACCAGTGTTTGTTTTTCCGCAACAGCATCCAACTACACTTTGATGTGATAATCAAAGTGTCATTCAGCTATCCAAAGATATAGTCCAACATCAGCACAGAAAACACATTGAAATACACATTCACTTCATCAGAAAGCTCATTCATGACCATGTTCTTGAAGTGCAATATTTTTCAACTCATGATCAAGTTGTAGACATCTTTACAAAGGTTCTCACATAGGTGAAGTTTACTAAACCTCGATTTATGGTTGGAGTTCAGGAAGTTGTCACTAAGGGAGGATAGGCTCTAATGCCTCTTCCTTCTCCTATTGTGTAATCTTCTTACATCCTTCAATCCTATCCCAAGTTGTTCTTAAGGGGGGATGTTAGGATATTCTGAAACATGGAAAATAACTAAGTATAACTTGGTCTAGTGTATAGTTAGGTAAAGTGTGTTTCTTTAGTATGTACTTTTGTAACTTACAATCTGATGGTCACGATATGTTATAGACATGAAGTGATCCAATATTTCAGTCTCTCCTTGGTATTACCGACAATTGATTTGTGGCTTAACACCCCATTGGTCCATGATCTCTATTTAAAGAGCATGGAGGGTCATTTTTTAGGTGACCGTTCATGAGAGAAGACTATGTAAATTTTCTTTCCTTTACATTAATAAATTTCCTAAAGTGGCTACATTGGCTCGGGTTGTGGACTATTTCCCTCTTTCATGGTTTTAACCATGTCAAGAATATCAGCATACTAATATGTGATATGTTTGTGAGCAATGTTTTTTGGTGTTATCTAAGGAACTTACCTTGTAAATTCCTACACTGGTGTGAAAAACACTAGATTTTTGTCACTCTATGCTTGGGTTAGTTTTTTCCACTGGAAAAATCATAATTTTATTCATATTGAGTAAAATTACATGTTGTAGATGTTTTAATAGCATATGTTGTATCAAAACTTGTCCCGCTGATAACAGGATCTAAAAATAATTGACTGTCTATCTATGCTTTCCAACCTTTCTTTTTTTCCACTTCCCGCTAACCTTCATTGTTGGGCGTGGCTATTACAATAGTCATTTGTACTTCGTTTGTTGCAGCCAAGATTTCTTTTTCAGAATCTGAGCTTGTTGTAGAGTATGCTCGCTTGCTGCCTCCAATTTCTTGTCCTGGGGCATGTTTCTCACATTGTTACTGTGGGTTATTGTCTTTGGATCTATTGCATATTCAATCTGATTTTCATCATTCTGTAGATTGTGTGGAAAGATTTCTTTGCTGAGTTCTAGATTATTTCCTCCATATTCTGCTTCTTGAAATATATTGGTGGTTTCTGTGTTCTTTCCCTTTTCTATGTCATCTACCCATGTGGCTGAAAACTACCATCCTTTCGGCTTTGGTGGCTATCTTATTTTCCTATATTTTTTGTTTTGTGGGCATGCATTCTAAAGATGACTAGTTTGATGGTATATGTGGCATCAGAAGGCAATGTTTTCGTAATCAAGTGGTTGTGCCCATTTCTTTTCATTGTGGAGTAAGAGAATGTGATTTGGTAAACCTTGACTGAGATCAACCTCCACACAAATCCTGGCAAAAGTATAGATATCCTTGGTTAGGTGCTTATTGTCTACTTTTAAGAATTTCCCTGAGGCGTTGCTGATGCCTTCTAATACTTTGAATTGCCAA
>APFE031045648.1:190174-218352 GCA_000404065.3 Pinus taeda
AAAAATTAGGGCTTGACAAATTAATTGAGCAGAAACCTGTAAAATGTCTGCCCCTGAAGAATTCATCATAAAATTTTGTTTGGGGTAAAGAGATGAAGTAAACCAATTGATAAACTCTTGCAAGGGATAAGTATGCGGAGAAACGAAAGCAACAAGACCAAACTTAACTACTTGAAAGGTCTAGGAACCAACATCAAGGCCCAAGAACCCATATTTAGCCTCACATAACTAAAATTTGAGCCTCGTTCTTCTTTCTTAATCTTTTCTTCTATCCATTCCTTGAATAGGTTTCAGTCATCATTTATGTTGCTTAATGGCTCTATATTCATATATATTATATATTAGTGCATACTACTGCACCATAATTTTCTTTTATCCCACTTACCACCATTGCAGTCACTCTTGACCTCTTTCCATTTGCATTATATTGCCTCTCTTTCACAACCCTTTATCCTTGGAGGAAACCATTGCTACGAGTGGTGTTACTTTCCTTGAACCTTTACTACATTTGGTAAGTTGGTTCCATGTGTTTGGAACATATATGCATGCCCTTGAACTACTCATTTTCTCCAGCGAGCTCACCTTTACCTCCTTTTTCTGCTTGTAAAAACATGAAAAATATGCTATTGAGCTTACTTTTACCTCTTTTTCATACTCATGAAACCATGAAAAATACAATATGGAGCATGCTTCTATGTTTTTTTTACACACATAAAAACATGAAGAAGACACAAAAAAACAAAAATAAATAGAATGTCAATATCTTTGATCTATATTTAGTAAAGTGGCAACTGTTAGTCATCATCACCATTACACATGGCAACTATTTGCATCTTTGCCTTATAATTGGGTTATATCTTGCCTAGGAGTTGTAGTCATAAACTCCTTTGGCTAGTTACCTTTCCATTCACTACAGAGAGTGCTTCAATTCTTCATGCATTATTGCACTATATCATCAGTGCTATTCAGGTAGTGTTGCCAAGTCACCTGTTTATCGTGCTATAATGTTCAAGGGAAGTGAAGCCTAAGTCAACCATTCTACAATCTTGTTGACCCTTTGTGTTCATCATCCACGTGTTAGTTGTACTTGTTGATTATATCTCTTTACATAATATTTCAGTGTTTATTTTATGTGGATTGATGGGAAATATATAAAGGCCCTCCTTTGATGGATTTCTTATTATCGATACCAGTGTATTATCTAGGAAAGGGGTCTAGAACTAGTACCTTATAACTTACAATACTCAATGGTAGGATTTTTCATGGTCAATAATGGGTTTAACTAATTGAATCACGATTGTTCAATTCTATGAATGTGCAATATTAGCTAATATATTCACACTCGCTAGATTGTATTAGGTACATTGGAGTCCATTTCATTATAAGTGGATCCCTTCACATTTTTTAACGGTTTTTACCAGTTATTGGTAATCAACTAGTTTCTGCCATACTTGACATTAGCTTACCCATTCACATGTTGTAAAATCATATCATTGATGGGGTTAGATTAAATACCATAGGCCTAAGGAGCATCACTCATTTATGCTAACCCTCCCAAGTTGCAATGGAATATATGATATGTAAATTGTCATGGATATTCCATTGGATAGTTCATCACAACAAATTTGATAAATTATACTTAAAATCCAAAAATCTACACTATGAGGGTTTCTTTTATTTATATTTCTAGATATGTAAATAATTTTTTATTATGTATGCATGAAAATTATAATTATGTGGAAAATAAAGAAACAAAATAAAAACTCACAAGTCATGATTGACGTGAGATATATCATGGGAAATCATTTTAGGAGAAAACTCACCTGGAATGAGAGGTTGCTTTGTTCTCTTTCTTTGAATAGAAAATGGCCATGTATACAAAGAAGTAATGCATATGGACCATGGGCTACTACAATGCACAAATACTCTCTATTCCCTATCTCCCTATTCTTCTCGTCTATGGAACAAATGCACTAAAAAAGAATGGAAACCCTTTTCCTCCTAGTGGCCTAATTATAACACAACCCGATAGCCTGCTAATGGTTAGGTTTGACTCCTTCAACTCTTAACTAGAGTTATAATATAAACTCTTCTAGAGTCTTCTTCACCGTGATCAAATGGCTGGCCCCTTTTTCATAAATAATGGTGGCTGATGTGGAATCCTCTCGAATTATGGTGGCCAAAACAAGAAGGTTAACTTTTGAGTGGCATAACTTTTGCATAAAAACTTTGATTGAGGAGATTATTGAGTCATTGGAAAGGTGTATGTGTAGAATAGGGAAAAAGGAGCATGTTAAAGTGGAAAATTTTCACCCCCCAAAAAACGCCATTTGATCCCTCAAAATGCTTCTAGAAGGTTTGAGACCTCAATTTTCCAAATTAGGCCTCGTTAGTAAAATGGTATTGTGAGATAATTCTTCCACTTTTTCCACTTTGAAAGCATTGATATGGATGAAAAGCAATACAATGATCCAATACATATCACATCTCTCAATTTTGGGAGGCTTTTTGTCCCCAAAAGCTTCTACTGATTGAGGTGAGGAAATTTTTCTCCACCGCCTCTTAGGTTCACCATTTAGCCTTGACTGGAAGTTATCCTTTCAAACCAATTTTACGAAGGTCATTCTGACCCTATCTTCTAGTTTTGTACCTCTTTTACAAAATTGTATCTTTTGTCAACTTTGTTTGAATTGTTGAAAAGTGTAACTAGGTTCGGTGATCCTAATGACATGTGTAATCATGATTTTATGTAATTGATGTAAAGAAGAAAATAAAATTATTTTTTTAATGCTTGAGTCATAGTTTTCATGCTCTAGGAATTTTATTTTAGTTGAAGCTCCCATTGTGAGTTATTAGGTTTGGTTATCAAGTCATAAAGTATAGTGAGTCAATGTCAAGGATTGAAGACCCATTTGGGCATGTTATATATGTATTTGAGTCTAGAATATCCTCATAGACTGAGTCAAAGCACCTCCAACAAGTAAGCCTTCATCAAAGAAATCAACCATCAAGTCGGCCTAGAAACAATTGCAAGTCGGCCTCAAGCCATGGTCAAGAAGCCTATATAAAGAGGCACTTTACCTCTCTCATGGACACACTTCATACTCATCACTCAAGCTAAAGGAAGAAGAAAAATGTGGGAGATAAAGATGGACTAAAGAAGACTAAGAGATTGAAGTTTTTGGGATTACTCTTTGGGTTACTTCTCTCCAAATGTGTGAAGATATTTAGGGTTTCAATCTGCTGCAAAAATGATGATTTACAGTCACACCAAAAGTATGAAAGGTTGGTGTCAAGAAGGTCTACTTTGAAGACCGATTTCACTAAGAAAGAAAGGAAGGCATATCAAAGGCATGGAAGGATAAATCTCTCCATGATCTCCTCTCTCATGTGACCTAGGGTTTCTGAAGGGAAGGTTGAAAAGTTGCAAAAATTGCAGGTGAGCCAAATTGCAGTAAGAGGGTTGTTGAGGCCGAAATTGAAGTATAGAAAGAGGCTTCCCTAAGTTAAGGATAAAGGTGATTTGGTCTTGGAGGAATCTTGGTCAAGGGCCTTGGTCTTGGTATTCGTCAATTGAAGTCTCTATAAGAATAAGATTTCATTTCAGTTTTCCTCTCAAGTTGGAGAGGTTTTGGCCCTTATTGATTGCCTACATTCTATGTCTCTTATCTCTTTATTGTTTATGCATTGCTAGTTGTTTGATAAATAAGAACATTATAATAATCTAAGTAAAGAAAAGATACTAATCTGAAGAAGTAAAAATCATTCACAAGCAATTATCATTAGAAGATAAATATCCTAATTTCCATTCCCTAGATTTATCAACACGAGAATCTTGTGCAAAATCCTTCATAGAATGTAGGATTTTTTCCTCTTCCTAATCTAGCATGGAAGGCTCATAGAGTTTCAAATTATCCACATTCGCAACTGAGCAAATGCACATATATGGGGGTAGACTGAGACTACAGTAATTATCTCCCACCTTTTCTGGTATCTCAAAGGGACCATGCCACATAACTTAATCTTCTTACCAAGACCATGTAGCCTATCCTTGTTCAACTGTAACCATACTCTATCTCCCACCCTGAACAAATTTTTGTTCCGTGTTGATCATACCCAACGTTGTACTTTCCTATGACTTTTGTAGTGCCTCTTGTACCTATATATGCATATGCTTGATCTTCTCCACAAAATTTTCAGCCCTCAAGACATCCCCTGTAAGATCCTCCCTCACTCTTCCTTGTTTCCCATATGCAATATCCAAAGGTGAAGGTGGAAAATATCCAAAACTACTTTCAAATGGGGACTTACCAATAGAAGTGTGGACTTCTGTGTTATGAGAGTGATGTATATATATGATATTTTCATCCCAAGTTCTTAGATGCTTATGATTTAACCCCAAAAAAAGTGTAACAAAGTCCTATTAACTACTTTATCTGCCCATGTGTCTAAGGATGGATTGTTGTAGACCTCATTAACTTTATGTCCATCTTCTCCCAAAATGTAGTCCAAAATGCACTGAGAAATCTAGTGTCCATATCTAAAATGATGCTCCTTGGTATCCCAAATTTCACCTAGGCCTATACAAAAAAAAGTTTGCTACTTCTCTCCGACTGATGGTCTTTTTATAGGGCATCTAAACACACATCTTGTAAACTACCTCAAACAGGTAGTCATGCGCCTTCCTAGTTGTTGGTAAGCCTCCCATAAATTTCATGGAAATACTTTCTCAAGGATGAGTGGCTATAAGTAAGGATGATATAGACCCTATTTCATGTTACTAGGCTTGCTAGTACAAAAAAGCATGCATCCTCTTATGAAACTAGTTACCTATTCTTGCATCTTGGGTCAATATACATATCTTCACAAGTTGGCCATTATCTTCCTTACACCAAAGTGCCCTGCAACCTTGGAGGTGTGATCCTCTCTAATAAGTTGCAAGCACTCACCTTTAGGAACACATAACTTATCCAACCTATAAAGTAACCCATCTTGGAGATGGTAGTTAACTATTTTATCACCATCATGCACATGGCTCTAGATTTGCAACTACTAAAACACATCCTTGAAGTTATCATGTTTTGAATATACCTCTTTGTATGCATCATGGGTGAGTGGCTCCATGTGCATCAAAGTTCCCAAAGTTGTGATCTTTGATGTGGGTGGCCTTGAAAGCATGTCAACCAACTTGTTTTTGTTGCCCTTCTTGTAATTTATCACTAAATGAAACTATTGTAGAAACCCCATCCACTTATATTTCCTGGTTTGTTGTTGCTTACTTTGAGCCTATAGGTACTATAGTGGTTTTTGATCTATGTGGATTATTGCTTCCTTTCCATCAGATATTTTTTTCACTTCTTCACAACCTGCACCAAGGCATAGAGCCCCTTGTCATAGATAGGGTAGTTAATAACTTCCCCATGAAATACTTCATAATGGTACCATACAAGCCTTCCTCCCTACATTAAGACCACTCCCATAACATACCCACTCACATCTGTCCCCACTTTGAAGGGTTGTTGCAAGTTTGATAATGCCAGAAGTAGTGCTTGAATGATCTTCTTTAGCTCCTCAAATGACCCCTGCTGATGCCTTCCCCACTGGAAACTCTTGCCGTTTATTTTTATGGCATGAAGTGGTGTTGCTATTGCTGAAAATTAGGATATGAATTTCCTTAGGTACTGTGCTACGCCAACACAACTCCCAATCTCAGAAAAATTGGTAGGAAATGACCACTTCATGATGGCCTCCATCTTGGTAGGATCGATCTTCAACTCTCCTCCACCTATCACATACCCTAGATACACCAAATATTGTTGTGCAAACTCACACATCTTGAAATTTTCTAGCAGCTAGTGCTTCTCTAATGTCTCCAACACCTATGTCAAGAGTGAGGTGTGCTCCTCCCATGTAGCATTGTATACCAATATATCATCCAAATAGACAATAAGAAATGAATCTATAAACGTGCACAATATATCATTCATTAACCTCATAAATGTAACTGGTACATTGCATAGACCAAATGGCATGAACAACCACTCATGCAAACATTGTCTAGTTTTGAAGGTGGTGTTCTAGGTATATTGTTCTATGAATCAAACCTGGTGATATCCAAAATTTAACTCCAGATTGGTGAAGTATTTCTCTTGCTCCAACTAATCTAACAGATCATCTATTATGGGTAGGGGTACTTGTTCTTGAGTGTAATATTGTTCAATTCCTTGTAATATATACACATTCTCAAAGTCACATCCTTCTTTGGCACAATGATGGTAGATGACCCACATGATGATGTACTTGATTGAAACGCCTTCTTCCAATAGTTGTTGTAGTTGTTTCTTCACCTCATTTGCTTCTAAAATGGATTTCCTATATATCCCAATGTTTGGAAATGGGGAGTTTGGCAATAGATGAATCTCATTCTCTACTTACCTCTTGGATGGTAGCCCTTTAGGCTCTTGGAACATATCCCGATATTCCTGTAGCAACTCGTCCAATTGGTTTTTCTATCTCTTAGCACGCCCCTCCAAGGACACCTTTGATCCCACTAACTATTCTACATATTTATTTTCTCTTAAATATAGTAAAACATACTTCTTGCTAGAATTGATCGGTTTCTTGGCTTGGTTGGCACTTACCAATGAAATTTTCAACTTTCCTTTTTGTGTGTTGATGGTGAATGATTTTCCATCCTTGACGAGATGCTAGTGGTTGGCTCTTTGCATGAAGATTGCTTCTCTCATGCACATGTAGGGACTTCCAAACACCACTCCACATACATAAAGAGGAACTACATCTAGTTATATTTCATCAATTGAATCAACACTAATTAAAAAACTAATTTTTCATTGTTTTGTTACCTTTATCTTTGCATCCTTGTTTCCCCATACCAATGGATATAGGCTTGGATGATCATGAAATTCCAATCCCAATTTGTTGACCAACTCCGCTACAATGAGATTCACCTATAATCTTGAGTCAAACAGAGCACCAATCTTGGCATTTTTAACTTGTATCTTTATATGGAAGAGCCTAGTCTTTTCATTCTCTTATTATTGTTGAAGATTGCTTATATTCATTTGCTTTGACACTAATGTACAAATGATCTTCTCATCCACATTCAAGATGATCTCAACTTTGTTGCTCAAATTAAGCTCCGAATGCAACTTCCAACACTTCTCCTCTATATAACTATCAATTTTATAGTGGTTGTAGTGTTTGCTAGGATCTTTGCACTAGTGTGTTGTGGTTGCCATCTTTTTATCTTTTCCTGCTTTCCACTTCTTTTTCCCCTCTTTAGAAGTGCCTTGGTGCTCCTTCTGCTTCGATCGACTCGATTTCCCTTCCTTCAAGCCTATGTTCTCCAGGTATTGTTCATGTATACAAGCTATGTCCATTGATACAAGCTTGAATAACATCACTTGCTTCCACAGATGGATGTGTAGACCACATAGATACTTGAGGAGTACTCTAGGTTCTTTGAGGAGATAGCCAACATTATGACCATCTTTCTACATTTTGTGGTGCACTCCTATACACTTTGCCCCTGCTTCTACATGAAGTAGTGCCACCAGATCCATTAGTCCTCTATGTACCCAATAGGGTAAAATTGTGACTTTATGAGGGTTTTAAAGTCTTCCCACTTAGTCACTAGAGGATCTCCCTCCAACCTCAAGGTTTCTATTAGGCTTTCCCACTGGGTCATGGCATGGCCCTCTAATTTCAACCACACAAATGAAATCTTTTGTTCTTACTCTATATGCAAAACATTGAAAATAAAATTCTAATTGATGCAATCAATGATTTAGCTTCAGAGTGTCAATCTCACCTTGGTATAACTTGATATAAAACTTTACTTCCATTTTGAATAGGGACTTGGAATAGTTCACAACACTCAAATTGGGTTGATCTTCTTTGATTTGTTTCTTCAGATCGTTCTTTTTTTCTTCTCGATCTCATGATTTCCCCTCTGATTGATCCATTACATTAGAACCCCCAACTTCTTTGAATAGCCCAAGCATATTAGTTAGGGTTACCATGAGGAGATCCATGTTACATTTTATATCTGAAACTTGTGTCTCCAGTCATGAAAACGTCTCCTTAGTAGGATCACAAGGGTTATTCACAGATGCGTCGACCATGATTGGGTTTTTATGAATTTTGGCTTCGCTAATCTAGATCTCCTATAAATCTCCACAATATACCCAAAGAAACCTGCTTTTATATCAATATGATTCGTAAACTATCGTGGATATTCCATTGGATAGTTTGTCACAACATACTTGATAAATTATACTTAAAAATCCAAAAATCTACACTATGAGGTTTATTTCTCTTTATATTTTTGGATCTGTAAAATATGTTTTATTGTGTATACATGAAAATCATAATTAGAACAATGAAATAAAAACTCACAAACCACAGTTGACACAATTTATATCCTAGGAAACCCTTTCGGGAGAAAACTAGATTGGAAGGTGAGGTCGTTGTGCTCTATTTCTCTAAATAGAAAATGGCCATGAGTACAAAGAAGTAAGGCTTGTAGCCCATGGGATACTATAGTGCAAAAACCCTCTTTGTGTGCTCTCTCCCTATCCATCTCAACTACTTTGCTCGATTATGGAACAAATGCACTAAAAAAGAATGGAACTCCTTTTCATCTTGGTGACCCAATTATAACACAACCCAATAGCCTACTAGTGGTTAGGTCTGACTCCTTCAACTCTTGATTGAAGTTATAATGTGGACTCTTCTAGAGTATTCTTCATCATGATTATGTGGCTAACTCATTTTTCATGAATAATGGGGGCTAACATGGCATTCTCTCAAGTTATGGTGGTGAAAACAAGAAGATCAACTTTCAAGTGACATGACTTTTGCATATGCACTCCAATTGGGGTGATTCTTGTGTTGTTGGAAAGGATTTTATGTGTAGAATAGGAAAAAATGGTGCCATGCTTTAGCAGAAAATTTTGAACCCCAAAAAATGTTGTTTGAAACCTTGAAATGCTCATGGAAGGTTTCAGAACCTAATTTTCCAAATTAGGCCCTACAGGTAAAAATGGTCCTATGAGGTTATTCTTCCACTTTTTCCACTCTGAAAGCATCGAGATGGATGAAAAACAATATAATGATCCAATCCAAATCAATATATCACTACTACTTGAGCATTATGAAGACTACATTAGCACTCTTATTAGAGCTAGATGTCTTCCTAATGTATATTGTGACATAGATCCATGTTGTATTTGCTTGTGGCTTTAATATCTTTTATGACATGTATCCACCATCTACTTTTTCATGACCATGGTATTTCATATTGTGTCATGGATCTATAATGTGTTTTGTTGTGGTCATACTTCTTCATACATCCAAGCATGGGCATGCATACCTCAACGATGATATGTGTGTGTGTGTGTGTGTCTTGTTGACAACTATTTGCAGTTACTTAATGGTTCCTTGACCTACAAGCTTCTTCCTTGTGCCACTCCACTAATATGTACTTTGGTAATGTATTTGGACCATTGGTTCCTCTTATAGCCTCATAAATTAAGGGGCATCTATTATACCTTTATTTGTCACCCTATGACTTAAAGGGGGCCTACTTGTCATCTTGTCAAAATTATGAGTTTGTGCTAGCAAAAACCCATGTTTGTGCATGGTCACTCTTTTGCTATCTATAAGAGTGACCAATCACTTATTGCTCTCATAGAAGGAGTAATCTATCACTTGGTGTCCTCATGCAATATGTCATTGGTTTCTTATTTCCCTTATGCAACAAGTGACCATACCTATAAGCTTCAGGATTTAGAGAGTTATGATAGGTTGGTTATGATGCATACTAAACCATGGAACTAATGCATGATCTATTTTCACCAAGTTCCAAGCTTAGAACCTATCTCTACTCCTCATCCATCAATCTTCTTAAGAGCAAATTCATGGGGGACATTACACATCTAGAGCCAAAACTTCATAGCCTTATGCTGCTAGATTGTAATCAAAGAGAGACTTTTGTTATTGTGCTCAAAGTTAATTATTGGTCCACCCATATTTAAAAGAAGGATAAGGAAGGTCTTGGGGAGCTAGTAGTTGAAGGTACTTCAATAATCTTAAGGTAACATTGTATTTCTATACATTATTTCATTATTATAAATATCTATGGCATTTCCTTTCAATGTGTGCGATCTTCAACATTTTTTATTATGCATTGATAGATATAGTTTTCTTGAGTAGAGTAAATTAAATTTGGTTGTCATCTATATATATTTTAAATGTGAAATGAGTATGAAGGACGTATGTTTTGTCATTTGTGTGCAAGTAACTAATTGTTGGAGCTACATCAGTTAGAACCATGCAAGGACAAACCTTGGAATAAGGTAAGGCCTACCCTCCTTTCCTCACTATTGTAGATTGAATGAACAATTTAAATCTAGCGTGAAAGACAATATGGATCTATCCACAGTCTCTCACTAATCTCAATAAGACTTCCCTATCCATGTGATAGATTTTCTAACAACAAAATTAAAAGTGAGTCTTAAGTTGCATCAATTAGAATCACATAAAAACAAATACTGAAATGCAATAAGATATGTCCTCCTTTCTTTATTGGTGTAGATTAAATGAACAATTTAAGTATAATCCACCTTACTCAAAAATATTATTAAATAAGTATAAATTTACACTGATTTATAAATAAGAAAATGATCTCTGTCTCATTAATAACAGTAAGTAATGCCACTTTAAAAAATATTATTAAAATTGGAACTGATTTATAAATAAGAAAATTGTATCTATCTTATTAATAATGGTAAGTAATGCCACTTAAACACTCATGTAAAATAACACCCAGCATTTATATGATGTAAAAAAAAAACATGAGAAATTTATATAAAGTTATTCTAACCAAAAAAAAGAAACGAAGTTATGTTCTGCAACAATATATATGAAACTAATAAACTACTGATATGTGATATATCCGTTCCTCAACGCAACCTACTTATATAGGGTACTAGTGTATAATCACATTCATATGACACTGATATGTATGGTACGCAGATTTGTGTGTACACTTAGATATGAGGCTTTGAGACCATTCGCAATTGCCTTTATGCTCTATCATGATTAATGAAATTGGAATTTCAAAGCCATGCCTATTATCGATGAGCATCCAAATCCTGCAGTGTGCGCTGGCCTATGATCAATCGACGAGCATCCAAATCCTGCAGTGTGAACTGGCCTATGATCAATCAAATCTGTGATCATTGCGTTGGATTTCTGAATATCTACCATTTCCATCCCTGATGCAATTTAATAATCCTCAACGCAACATCAACACTCATTTCATTTCAGTGCCACCACATTCTTCCATTCTTTCTTTGACAGTACTGCCCATTTTCTTTGAATCATTTTAGAAAATGAGGAGATCCGTGCACCTTCCTCATTTAAGATCCATTTTGGCAGTGAGTATGATCCAATCTTTCATCTGGGTTCTCACAGAATCCTTTATATCTCATTTGGGCACACCATTCTGCATTCTGCGACAGTCTCCTAACTAGTTTGAAGAGAGAAAAGGCCAATATGAGTCTAAAAAAGGGCGTCTCTGTGGAGGTTTCAAGTGATGAAGAAGGCTTCAGTGGAGCCTGGTTTCCTGCAACCATTCTCAGGAAAATTGGCAGCGATTTCTTGGTTGAATTTAGGGACCTGATGACTGATGATGAGAAATCAAAATTGAAGGAAAAAGTAAAAGCACATCTGATAAGGCCCGAACCCCCAGCTTTGAATAGACAATGCTTTTTCCTTAATGAAGAAGTGGATGCATATGATCAAGATGGTTGGTGGAAGGGAGTTGTTGATGGCATTCTGCCTCAAAATAAATATGTTATTTACTTCGGCCAGACTTTGGAGAAATTGGAGTACGATATAACACAGCTCCGGCTTCATCAGGATTGGATAGACGGCAAGTGGGTTAGCAGTTCAGAGGTATGTGTTTCGACATATTTTTAATTGGATTTGAACAGATGTTCATTTTCAATAGGTGGTTTAGATATCCATGATTGTGCTGGTTGTGGGTCAAGCTTTGAGGGTATTGGATCAATTTGCTTAAAAGCTTATTTATCATAATTTTCGAGTTTCATGTTCAAGCTTGTTACTGTAAGAGATATCATATATTCTTTTCTAGTGATTGGTATTATATTTTTTCTGTGCATGAACTATAGAAGCTCTGGATTTCTTTGGTTATACTTCTGATTTATCTGTTAGTAGTGAGTTGAAACTAGTAAGTTTAGAGGCTGGTATTGATCAATCAGTTGTCACGAGTTATATTTTGATAACTGTTAGGTGTTCACTGACACAGTGTAGCCTTCAACGTTAAAAATAAATTTTATCAAGTAATAGCATTGAAGCCTTGGTACTGATTTAGTTTGTTTTGGTTAGCTTGTCAGCAAATTGGCAGGTCTAAACGGTGACTTGAGAAATTGCGAGCCAGGGGCATTTAAGCCATCAAAACACCTAGGATTACACTTGACCTAATCTAACCTAACAACTTGTACTCATGATTAGATATATGCCCACAAAGTTTCGAACCAATGACCTTTTCACAAGGGAATGCCTTAACAGAACCCTCTCACCGACTTTTCTATGCCCCGCGGGTATCCTTGTACTGGCTTGTTATGGAACCTTTTTAGTTGTACTGGTTTGTTATGGAACCTTTTTAGTTTAATTTGATTGTATGGCAGAATGGATTGGGCTTATGAGAGTGGTCTTTTGCCAAACTGAAAGTGTTAGTTACCCCCTTCAAATGCTCCTGGAAGCAAGGTTTCTGCTATAAATCAACTTGGTATGCACATGGTCCTCTTCTTTTAAAATTGTAGTTCGAAATTACTTTTTCTCAGAATGGCCTTTTTCAAAGAGGCCTTTTATGCTCTTTGTGGGGCATTCGTGTCCTCAAGTTTAGTTCTTGAGAGTTGTGCTCCAACTTTCTATTGGATTTAAGCAGCAAAGGAGCACTCTCTCAAGTTAAATGTTCAAGAGAAAGATCGGTTATCTTTTGTTATGATGTTCTTCTGACAGTTCTAGGACATGCCATGTTAAATTCTTTCAGAGTTGTATAGACAGGAGAAAACCCGACTGTTGAATCATTCAGTATTGTAGAGTTGCTGCGAGTGTCTGTTGTTTGTCTGATACTTTTCAACGTTTTTGTTTTCTCACTTGGTCAGCAACCTAGTCTATGACATCATTTTTTGTTGTTCAAACTCCATTGATTCCAATCAATTTATACACAGATATCAATTCCAACACGGCACACTGTACAGTGAGACGGAATGGGTCTTTCTGTTTCGTAACATCTACCATGGTTTTCCATTCACAAGATAAGGTCCACCTTCTCTCTAAAGCTCCTAAGTTCCAACTTCCAATATCAAGTGGCAAAGCATGTTTTAGAGATTTGCCATTCTTCTAACCTGAACACACATCTATAATGCAATCATAATTGGCATGCTTCATGTCAATCTCCATATAAGGTAAGCTTCCATGGTGATTGCTTATAGCTGGTGGCGAAATCTATGATGGGTAGCACTGCGTTATTATTATAGTTCAGTAACCCAAATTTAATATTTGACAAGTACTTTGTTTGTATGCTTTTATTTGACTTGAATGCATCACGGTTTATTATTCTTAGTTGTGATTTAGCAATTTCAAATCAATGTTTAAAGTAAATTGCATCAAGTAATGGCATTGGAGGCCTTGTACTCGCTTGTTATGGAGCCCTGTTTAGTTGAACTTGATTGTTTGGCAGAATGGACTCGACTTGTGAAAACGGATTTTTGCAAAACTGAAGTGTTAGTTAACAACTTAACCCCCTTCAAATGTCCTCGAAGTAAGGTCCGTGTTATAAACATGACAGCAGCATGCGGTGTGCAGATGGCTCCTTCTTTTGAAATGGCACTCTGAAATTACTTTTTATCAGAAAGGAGGCCTTTTATGCTATTTGAGCCTTCATGTTCAGTCCTTGCAAGTTGTGGTATCTTCTATTGGATTTGAACAACAAAGGAGCACTCTCTCAAGGTAGGGGCTACAGAGAATGGATGATTATTTTTTGTTATGATGTTCTTCTGAAAAATCTAGGACATACCATGGCAAATTCTGCCGGAGGTGTATAGACAGAAGAAACCCTGACCTTTGAATCACTAAGTTTTGTAGAGTTGCTGTCAATGTCTAATGTGTGTCTGACATCAGTTCCAACAATTGGTACACTGTACCTTGAAACAGAATAGGGTTTTAATAACACCTACCATTCACAAGATAGTGTCCACCTTCTATGTAAAGATCCTAAATCTTAATACAGAGACATGCCTCAAGAAATATCATGTGACAGAGCTCCTTTTAGGGATTCATAATTTTTCTAACCTGTACGCATACCTATAATGAAAGCATACTTGACATGCTTGATGTAAATCTCCACTTAAGATAAGCTTCCATGTTACGTTACCAGGGTATGAGTACTGAGGAACCGGTGCAGGTACAGGTACAGTAATTTCAAAACAGGGGATGGGGGTACGTCAAGGGTACCTGTGTCAAAATTTTTATATACAATAATATATGGAAAAAAGGAGAACTGAAATTAATGTAAATCAATAATGATTCAAATCATTCCAATTTCCTCCATTCGTCAATTGACATTCATGATTAAACATCGAACATTGATATTCATCCCCTTTCCAGACATGGTGTGAAAATGACAAGCAGAAAAATCTGAAACTCGAAATTTGATTAATGCTTAACTGTGAACTGCTGGCCTGGACACCAATTTCCTACCATTAAAACAGTGAAGAGTGCCCTACTTCATCTCTTGTTCTCAGTTGGTCTCTTCCAAGCTCTCATAGCAAAACTGAAAATGCAAAAGAGAGCATGGAATGAGGGTTTAATGGCATAAAAGGGGTCGGAGCTTGGTTATTATAGGGTTTCCAGCTGGACCCACCCTAAACGCAACCTTATTGGGGTGTTTTAATGATTAAAAGACTTTTCCATGCTAAAAGCAACATCGGTGCACCCAAAATCAAGGCTTGCTTCTGAATTATGCCAACGGTATGGGGGAGGTAGGAGAAGGTTTTGATGGGTATGGTGAGATACGGGGGTGTTTCCGGTTTGTAGGTATGGCTATGGGTACTGGTATGAAGAATCTGATGTCTTGGTACACGTACCCATGGTACTACAGTTACTACTTAGTACTTAGCTTCCATGGTTTGTTGTGTTCTTTTCGTACTACTTAGCTTCCATGGTTTGTTGTGTTCTTTTCTTTTTGATTGATGGGCAGCAATGTATTATGATTATAGGTCATTAAACCAGATTTGTTGTGTAACAATACTTTGTTGGTACGCTTTTAATTGACTTGATGCATCAGGGTTTATCATTCTCAATTATGATTTGGCGATGTGCAAATCATTATCTCAATGTCGTTGTCAATATGTTTTTTTTTTTTTTTTCTACGTTAAGACTAACCTAAGTACCCACGGGGGATTTGAACCGGTGACCTATTGCAAGGAGTGCTTTAACAGCGCACCCAATCACCGTCAATTCAAAATCCCGTGGGCGTCGTTATCAATATGTTAGGACACAAAGCCATGAAAATTATATATAATTTAAATATTGGATGTTAGCTTTTTATTTTTTCCAAAGGAAAACCTTGTGGGATTCCCCTTTTCCCTGGAATATCCAGCACAATAGGGACCAGCCCCAGGGACTCGACTAGATTTGAACTTATGACCTATGGCTTCCCATGCACAACATGCCTTGGGCAGATGGTTCAACACCCTTGTCACTTAATTGTGGGCATTAGTTATGTAGTACTAAATACCATGGACATATCAAAAAAGTTTTGCATGTTATATTACTGGATGTTTTAGGATATGCAATGTGTGTGGACTATGCAGATGGCTTCCTGACGTGAGTCTCTATTTACAAAACTTCTATCTTCCCTTTGCAACTTAGTTAGAAATACTAGTTACTATATCATGCCTGTGCAAAGTTGCAAACGGAAGGAAAAAGACATGAGCAAATTGTTTTAATATTTCGTATTTACTAAATGTGACCTGTGAAGTTATTATCTTTTCAGTAAAGTTCCATTCTATCACCTTTAGTTGTTTGATTTCATATATGATGGCCCTATATCTTGTGACAAACATAAATGATACGCGTATCTCTAACATCAGAAAGTATTTCTTGCATTCCTTGAATTCTTTGTCAAATTGGTTTTGAGTCTTGACATAATTCTCTAGTGATACTTGGTAAAGGAAGATACAACTTCAAACATGATTCTGACAGTTTTGTTTTGTACTTAAACAGAATGTGGGAATAAAAGAACCAAATCCAAAATGCTCACTGCTTTCTGTCAGAAATGTGGAGAATATGGCTTCAAAATCAGTGAAAAGATCTAATAAAACCAATGAAAATCAAAATGAAGTTAAGGTTTCCGAATTCTCAGGAGAATGTAAAGCAGACATGCAGTGTGAGACCTGGAATGATGGAAGTAGTCAGCTAACCAAAAAATCTTCCAAGAGAACCAAAAAATCTTCCAAGAGAAAGCAGGGAACTAATGATCAGTCCAATAATGGTTCAGCCTGCAGAAGGAAAATCCTGACTGAAGAAAATATGGATGGTACTGAGACACAAGATGAAAATCTTCATAACATTCCTGTTAAGGTTGCGAAAATAGCCTCACTCAAAGATCTCAGTTCCCCTACTGAATCTGAGAACACAATTACAATCTCTATTCCTTATCTGGAAATTGTTGACCAAAAAATATGTCATCCGGGTAATACCTCTGAAATACGTGGAAAAGCAACTTTAAAACAGATGTACCTCCTAGCTTATCATTTTGTACTCAAGGCACTCTATCTTCAGGGAACTCATAATTGGAAACTTGAAACTCTCCTCACAGATCTTCGAGAAGTGCTCCACATTAGTAATGAGGAGCACGCTAATGAGCTGAGATGCATAATGTCTGGTCAATACAACTAAGAGTTGCTCGTGAGGCAATATAACTGAGACTTGACTAGTAATCTTTGTTTTGTATTAATAACTTTAGCACACAGTCTGTGCCAAAGTTGCAGGAGGCGGACTACAGACTGACTGTTGGGATGATAACTCAAGGAATTAATCCATGTTTATGAAATATAACAGTTTAGATTGAATGGCTCATTGGCAATGGCACATCTTATATAAGTTTTGCATATATAAAGCATTTTTCTGTTGCTGCTATAAATGGTCACTTTTGAAGCTTGAGACCTAAAACAGAATGATTATATCCATTACTGATTATATAAATCAGATTTTCTGTTGTATAGAAACAGAGTACAGAATACCCAAGTTAGGAATGTAGTGGAATTTTGTTTGCACAAGTCCCTTTGGAGGTGTTTCTCGTGAAGAATTTATTTTACATCATTCTTATCTGTTCAATTGTTTTAGAACCATTCTCATTAATCCGTGAATTTGATGTGCTTGTTGAGGAATTATCCTGTCTGCTATGTTATATGCCCACACGTATTTATTGTTTCTTTGTAACCAGTTCTGTGGCTGCAGGTTGGTGTTATAAATTATATATCGAGATTTATGTTTCTGTAATTTAGGTTTAAAGTTTACTTCTATAGCCTCAACTAAATACTTATGTTTATTTACTGTTCTATAGTTATAAGCTTATCGTTTGAGTTATGCCTAAGCACATCCCCATGCCTAGTTTTCACTTTAACGACAATCCATTCATCTCTCTTTCCATGTCTATAACTTCGTTATTTTTTATTATAAAATTGGTCCCACAGTCATCTCACTTCTGCTGTGCAAGAACTACAAACTAATATCTATGCTGGTTGGTGGATGTTATGGTAGAATTAAGATATCCCGTCTTTGGGTCATGTTAAAATACAAATTTTTGAGTTAAGATTATGCATAATTGGTCAAAGTTTGTAGAAAATATCCTCTCTGGAAAGTTAATTTACTTTCTAAATGTCAATTCCATCTTAAATAATCGACTTAGCCGTCCTTAGTCAAATGCCCAAGTCTCTTCTGTTCTTGCTCATTTCAATTTTTATTGTCATAGATTTTCCCTCTGCATTTTACCGTATTTAAATTTATGTTACTGATTTCATATTGAACTATGGTGTTACATCTTTGGAATACACATCAAAAGATAATATTGGAACTATTTTGTATATTGAGCTTACCATTTTAATGTTTATATAAAGTTGGTTTGTCCATATTTTAGTGTCCTGGGTTATTCATAGGCCATAAAATATTTAGTTAAATGTTAACGATCATTGAAAAGACTTAATATCTGTTTGAATCTTGTAGTCAAATAAGGTTTCTTACGGTGATTTATAGCTTATGTGCTTAGATCAGGCTTGTCTTCTACAACGTTCAGTTAAAACTTTAAGGTTTCTGAATTCCGTTTGTAGGAGTAGAGGTTATGGTTCTGGCTGGCCTTTGTGAAAAGTGAGCCGTATTCATGTCTCTGGCTAGCCGTGCAGTTATTTCTTCATGGACAAGTATTTGGAGTAATAATTCAGTTACCAGTATTAAACATGAGACAAATTCTTGTCCAATGGATATTAGCAAGAATATATTTTTTTTATGAATGACAAGTATTTTTAGCTAGAAAGAAAAATTACTGGGATAATTATAAGTTAATGTTGAATGCAATTGATATCATTTTAGTCCTGAGATACGTTTTCTTTTGTGTTTTTGTATCAATATTATGTTTCTCATGAACTTCTTATTTTAATTAGTGGTTTCACTTAAGTAAAGAGTAAGTTTTGAAAATGTGGTATTAAGCTAAGTGGGCTTATCCATAAGGAAAAATGGTTAAATATGTTTGCGAAAAAAAAAATTTGAAATGGTGACCTCTTGAGAAACCTTGTTTACTAGGTGTAAGCATTAGAAATGATAATTAATGTGTACAAACCTTTCACTAATTCCATCTCATTTTTTTACCATTGTGAGCAGCATCTGATACACGGCCATGAGAAATCAGTCACTTTGACTAATGCTCATGAGATACAAGTCATGGATAATGACTTTACGCAAATAATCCTGAAAATGGTATTTCATGTTGGACTGTGAAAACCCCACAAATTGCCTAATTAAAGTTGCGGTTAGGGTCGACTAGAAGACATCTATGAAATATTTTAAATCCAAAAATAGGGGAATGCTTCATGTGAAAACTATATGCACCTGTAATCTATGGACACAATATCTTTCCCCATATTCCCACCCAGAAGGACATTTTGAGTCGCTGCTGAAAGGTAGAGCATGATGCCCATGTTAACCTCACCTTAATTGGTTTGAAAATCTCGTTGAATCATTTAATGAGTTCACAAATTTAAATCAAGGTCTGGTTCTATGTGTAAATCAAAATATTGGAAGGCTTCAGGGAACTGGACGATTGCTCATTCACGTCTCCAGCGACCAGCGACCAGGACTATTTGGGAGGAGTTGAAGGACTTATTCCTAGAATCTCAATAGAAGATCATTCCACGTAAAAAGAGGGTATAAAAATTTATAGGGTGGCGACTGTTAGTTGGTTCAATTGGATCCGAGTCAAATAGATGTGGCGTAGTTTATCAAACAACCAAAGAGGAGGATTTCCTGAGTTGGCAGGGACGTGTACATACAAGATCATCCCTAATATAGTCCTGTGAGCTGCTTTATCCATTGAGTTTAATGAATGAACTCAGATGAAGCGAAGATGCTATTGTTGTCATTAGCAAGGGAATGGTAATAGGGTGAGGTTACCTGCCTCTTTTTGCTTTATGTCGAAATTTGGCAATGTAGGTTTCTGGGAATATATATGAACATGCTAAGAAGTGGGGGGAATAGTGGTAGCTGATAGTGCAAGAGGAAGATGCGTACATTGTTGGGACGGGCTGTTAAGCGAAAGGTGTGGATGGAGGATTGAAGAAATTACTATAGTGGGAGAAATGTATTTATTTTGCCAAGGAGTCGAGAATTGAATCTAGGTCTATTTTGGCAAATGCAGCTGATAATATCTAAAATATGCCTTGTGTTTTCAATCTTCTCAAAAACATAGTACATTTGGTGGTAGGCCATTTTTTATATTTTCCTGAATGTGATGGATTAGTAGTCGAAAACTCTAAACTCCAATAATAGGTTGAATAGATTAATAGAATGAAGGTGAGATTGGAGGATCTGGAATCAAGGAAGTAGCATTGGTGCATGGTGTCATGGCATTTAGTATTGGACAAAGGGAAATATGTAGGTTCTTCATTTAATTGGTTCAATAGAGTCCTAAGAGATGTTCATATTGTTTATTAGCATATACGTGTATATATTTGGAAGCTGGGATTTTGGGAAAGAATTTAATAGAAATCAAGTTAGAATTTATTATGATTGATTAGTCAATAGAAAGTTGAGACTTAGTTTAATTGGTTGAGTCTTTGTTTTTAAAGCACCTTTGCTATTGAAAGGTCACGGGTTTAATTTCTCAATATTCTCGGGGTCAAGCTCCATGGTTGCATTGGCAAGAAGTGATCCCTTCAATAGATTTGCCTAATACAAATATTCTGTAAATAATAACGGTCACTAATCTCTAGTGTTTATAAACCATATAAAAAAAAAAAAAAAATCTGTAAACCAGACAAAAAGAAATTGAGACTCAACTCCTTGGTATAATAAATCATTATGATAACTACCGTCCCTTGGTATAATAAATCATTATGATAGGTATCTTTCTAGACAGATTATCATTGTATAAAGTCGTACCCAATCTTAACCATAGGAATGAACGGGCAACTTTGTCTTGCCTTTGCTCTCGAAGGGTCATTTGGCAGTTCTAGGAATCACTGGATTTTGACGAACATCAAAAGGGTTTTCTACAACCTAGATACAAAGTGAACTTTCTAGAAAGTAAACCAAAAGTAATCTTTTTTTCTCCTTTTTTATCCTGGCCCAAAGAGGCCTTTATCTCTTTTAGCATAAAATATTTCAACTTAAACATGTGAACCTAGTTAGTGAGCTTGTTTGAAAGAAAGAACAATTGGTTATCAATTCTGATGGGAGAGGCTTATCTCTTTTAGCATAAAATATTTCAACGAAAACATGTGAACCTAGTTAGTGACCTTGCTTGAAAGAAAGAACAATGAATTGTCAATTCTGATTGGAGAGGCTTAATACCTATCCAGTTTTAGTATGTCCTATATGTTTGGAATAAGGCAATCTATTTTGAAGCTGTAGGCAACAATTTGGTTCAATAGAATCCTAGTCTGAAAATTATTGTTTTTGAAAGCGGGCACCACCTTTTTGCTGCTATTATCTGGTTTTTTTTTGGAAAGGACACATGTCTGAATTGCAGGACAAACTAAGGGAACCTGTCGGACATGCATTAACATGTGTCCTAACGAATCTGTGACCAATACGTTGGAATCGTGACATTGCATTAACATGTGTCCTCACGAATCTGTGTCCAATACGTTGGAATAGTGACATGTGAGGGTTTTGGATGTGTCGGGTAACAGAAGTCCACCACACACATCCTTCATACTAAGTCAATCTATCCTAGAGTGTGGCAGTGTCTCCTAGAGATAGGTTGGCCACCTATGCCACTTATAAGTTGTAATAATTGTCGAAGAATGACAATAATTATTAATGTTAATAATATAATTATTTTAGTAAATTTAGTTTTATTATTCAGGCAGCTGTGTAATTTAGGCAGTTGTGTAATTATAACTGTGTAATTTAGGCAGTTGTGTAATTATAAGGAGTTATGTAACAAAATCTTTGTATTATAAAATGGTGGAGAGTCATTCTTGATTATGGAGCAATCAGAATTCCTATTCTATCCTTTGCTCCGTAGAAGTTTTCTTGACACACTATAAAATATGTCAAAGTTTTACCAGATAATACTTTGTGTGTTGGTGCCCAGTGGAAATTTCTTGACACACTATAAAATATGTCAAAATTTTACCAGATAAATACTTTGTGTGTTGTTGTGTAATTCAATTTCTTCCTTATTTAAATGTTAACTGATTCAAATGCAACAATAATATTACTTTGTCTTAAAGAAAATTCCACCCCACCCATCCTTCTTCCCCAGTCAATCTATCCTCGAGTTTGTACCTCTTGATTTTTACCTTCCTTGATTTCAAGTTTAGAAGCAGTATAAGTTCAAAAGCAAACATGAATCTATAGTCTTCTTTCTACTTTGACAAGAAAATTCTTCAGCTTCTCAGATTTTTTCTATGCTACTTAACTTTAATCACTCCAAATCGCTTAAGGAAGCCATTGGTGGCATTAAGGGGTTCCACTGCCATATTTTTTGGTAGTGTAATTGACCATGGCTGTGTTCTACTTGCTCGCTTGAGAATTTCGGAAGATTCCTTGATATCCAACTGTTACCAAAATGAAAAATGAGAAAAAATAAAAGGTATGGAGCTTTTTCATTCTTGTGTAATTCTAGGGTGAAATACGTTATGCTCCATATATAAAGCAAGCAAGCTGCCACAATAAAGAGATTTTCATATTGTATTCTAGAGGAAGTCGACGAAACTTATCTTATCAGAAAGTTTCATGGACTGAGCCAAAGGATCCTCCAAATAAACTAAAACAATTTTATCAATGGGCCTCTTCCATATACACGTGATCTGCCTTGGCAGTTCTGAATCCTGTTTCTTTCCTTACAGGATCGGCTTTGGAGGTCTTCATGACAGTCCACTGTTGGAATAATTTTGTCTATGCTACAGTGTGCTGCTGCTACCCTTCTATCTCTGCTACAGTACGTTCTTGCAACTCTTCCATTTATCCCGTTCCTTAAAATTGCCCGCCTTTGCAAGTTATATCTCAAGTTATGCAGTCGTTCCTCCATCCTTCTTTGTACCGCTAGCATCCACATAATTTCTGTATAACTATTACCTTTGTTTTCTAAACAAAAGATTGGGTCTGGGAGGTATATTTCATGTAGATTTATTATTGCTTTGAGAAGCTCCCTCTAACCTAGTATTGTAAATTGCTCTAACCTAATATTGTAAATTGCTCAAACCTAATATTCAAACTTAATATTGTAAAGATGGAATGTAATTTTTTTTTACATTAAAATTAAGTGAAAAGAAAAATAAAATAAATAAAATAAAAACGTCATAGATGTTGTAATGCACAATTTAATATTTTGACTCAATTAAAATAAAAAATAAATATATATATATATATTATATATTATATAATATATATATATCTAATAATTTACCTTCTAGAGTTAGATGGATCTACATTGGTTATATATATTTAACAAGGTTGATTTGCAATTAAGGTACCTTTCATAGTTAAAAAAAAATTAAAATTGAAAATAATATGGAAAAAAAATGGAGAATTTGTAAAACACTAAATTTACATTAAAATTAAGATTGCAATATCTAGGATGGTTAACAGTAAAATTACAAAACAAAAATATTTTGGCAGAAAGATAAAATTGATGGGAAAAAATTGCCCTATAAAGAAATTATCAATAATTTCAAATAAAAAATTAATTTGAAAATATCTAGAAAAACTTAATTTCTTTTGAAATTTATACAAGTTAAAAAACATTTTGCAAAAACCATGATTATTGAATTGAGGCTTCTGGGATCCATAACATTTATAAGAAGAGTTTCGGTGTAAATCACATGTAGAAAACCTTTGTCCACGCGTTTCAAACCAACTAGTGTGGTTCATTGTCAGGACAAGTTGAGGAGTCAAATCATAGCTGCAAAATAAAATGGCTAGGTTGACCATCAACGGTTATATAACGGCTAGATTTACTAAGTCAAAGGTAATGACTTGTAATAATAAAATAATGTTCTAATTTTAGTGAATAATAACTAATTCTAATATATTATATATTAGAATGTTACAATATTTTCCTTAGGTTATTAATTTAATTCATTTTTTAATTTATTTAATTATATAGATGCTTGAAGGGGTTTTCTTTTTTCTTTTTCTTTTTATTATATATTAGAATGTTATAATATTAATTTTATTTAAAATATTGAATTACTTAATTCTAATTTAAATTATTTTTTTTTCAATGCATTAAATTAAATTAGAATTAAGTAATTTCAATATTTAAATAACAATTAATATATATAACATTCTAATATATAATAAAAAATGAATTAAATTAATAACCTAAGGAAAATATTGTAATTAAATAAATATAACATTCTAATATATAATATATTAGAATTAGTTATTATTCACTAAAATTAGAATATTATTTTATTATTACGAGTTACTATCTTTGACTTAGTAAGTCGTTTCAAAGATTTGCTCTCCCTATTTATTTTGCAGCTATGATCTGACTCCTCAACTTGTCGTGACGATGAACCACACTAGTTGGTTCCAAACGCGTTGACAAAGGTTTTCTACATGTGATTTAAGCCGAAACTCTTCTTATTAAAAAAACCATGATATTTAATATTTATTTACTCAAGCCCACCAGGTTTTGGATTGACAATGAATGAATGAGTGCACTATTAAAACACTCTTTGAGATAAGTCACCAGTTAAAAAAAAAAAAAAAAAACGAATATTGAAAGTATTTTAGTTTTTTCATTAATTATAACATTTTGCGTATTTTCTATAATGTTAATGTTATCACAAAATCAGATGTCTTTAAATTGCATGCATCTCATTAAACCTATTACTAATTTTTAAAATTAAAAAAATTAATTGAAATTATTTATACATTAGAAATTTCATTAAACCTATTACTAATTTTTAAAATTAAAAAATTAATTGAAATTATTTATGTATTAGAAATTGCATAAATTATATTTCCCTGCCATTTCCTCTTAACAACCCCGCCCCCCCCTTCCTCCTTTTTTTTCCCTTGTCATTGTTTTCTTTTCGGATTTTTCCCTCTTCTTCTGGATTGTTTGGATTTCCCCTTTCTTTTGGATTGTTGTTTGATACTCTTCCCTTTTATTTTTCACCTATTTATTCTTAAGTTATTTAATGTTTAATTGTAATGATTAGGTTTATGGAACCTTCCTTATTATGTTTTTAATTATTATATTTTACTAAATGATAATATTTAGGTTTAATTTTTTATTTTTTAACAAGTTAACTAATTAACTGGTCATTTAGTATACATTTAAGTTCAATTCATAATATAATTAGTAACATATTCAGTTGCTATAAATAGTTTAAACACATTATCTAATGAATGAATTAATTAATAACACTTTAGATTTTTATCCTAATACTTCATATATATGTAAATTTATATACATAAAAAAGGATAATACTTATATGATCATATATTCATAGATATAGTAATCAAACTCATTATTTAACTTATTATCTTTTTAATTGATATTTTATAAGATTACCTACAACATTATGGTTTTAGTTGTAGTTAGACGAAGATGAATAAGCAAGTTAACGAATTATTTCAATATTTGAATTAATATTTATATTTTTAACTTAATAATTAACATCCATATGAATTTATTGAGTTGTAAATATAATGCTTAATTACTTTTAAATAAACATTGCAATCATTAGTTAACTTAATATTTATTATATTCCCTATAGTATTATAAGAAAATAATATTTTATTTTACCTTTAATGTTCTTAGTTCATATTATTTTAATTAAATATAAATAGTTTTATTTAATTACATATAGATTTATATAAAATAAATTTAACAAATTAACTGCTTTATTAATTAAATATCTAATTCTTCCCTAAATGTGGGTTGGGTCAAATATAGTTGTTGCCCAGTTAATTATAGATGTTACCTTTGGTCAAATTGGTTGTTTTTTTCAGCCATTGGAATGCTCAATCAATCTCTCTATTTAATCTGTTGCCATGGTCTGGTTCTTCATCTTGTCCTTGTCATGATGATGAACCACACGGTCTGGTTCTTCATCTTGTCCTTGTCATGGTTCTTCATCTTGTCCTTGTCATGATGATGAACCACACTTGCTGGTTTGAAATGCATAAACCAATAAATTTCGATGTAATTATAGCCGAAACCATGTCTCAAACACTTGATAATGATCATAGAGGCCTAACTTCTTTAATTAAAAATTTACAAAATTATTTTTTATTATTAATAATAAAAAGAATTTATAGAAATGAATGAATAAATGCATTGATAATTTCATAAATAAATAGATAAAAAACTTATTTTACATGTTGCAATAAATAATAAATAAATTTACACATTTAATTTGAAATTATATATATATATATATATATATATATATATATATATATATATATATATATATATATATATATTAATATTAAAATAATAATAATAATGATTAAAGTTTAAATTTTATTTATATTATATATGTACACAACATGTATTCATGTTTTCCCTATGGGGTGATAAACACTGATATAAGTGATTAACACGGGCATTAAACCCTACACACTTGGAAATTGAATGAAGTGTCTTGAGGAAGCCATTTTGGGCACGGGGCTAGAGAAGTTTCATGAAGGTGCAATAAGTGTATGACTAGTTTGGGTAGTAGTTAGCAGTAGCAATTGGTCTTTGGGAATGGGCAGAGCGCTGGTGGTGGTGAAAAGGGTTGTGGTGTTATCACTCCTCCGGATCTCCAAGGCTGAGGAAGAGTCCAATTGAGGTAACCACAGACCAACCTTTTAGCTTGGTAGCTAGCCCTACTAGGCTGAAGAGGGCTCTCTCCAAAGAATCACAGCCAAGAGGGTTGGATGGATTAGGGTTAAAGGCCAGGTATAAAGTGCAAAGGGTTTTGTTTGTTTGATTGGGCTGCTGGATAAGGATTAGGTCAAGAACTAGGTCAAGGCAAATGAGATATGATTGTAGACATTCAAATGGGCAGGGTAGGCAGAAAACCTAACACTTAAGGATATTTGTGTGGGATGAATTAGATTGATGAGGAGCTAGGAAAAACATGAAAACACATGAATGTTTCCTAAACTGAAGAAATGATTACAGATTATGAAAGTTTCCCCATAACAGAGCATGAAAACTCATGAATTATGTTCATAACTTGAAAACTATCACAAAATAGACATGAAATGATTGCTGGAATAAACAACACATTCAAACATATGAGATAATAGAAGAAACAATGCTAAATATTCATACCACAAGTATCCCAACGAAATAGTTGCAACTCATCTATTAAAATTGGCCAAATTCTGATACAATGCTGTCTCTTGATCAAAAGCCAAACATCCAACTGACTACAACCTGTGAAATGACTGAAAATTTACATGATATAGGCCTCTAACAAACTCCTTCCAGCCTCAGGGGTCGAATCCATGAGAGGAGGAGCAGTTCCACTAAAGACTGAGCTAAAAGCTGAAGTGTAGGGAGGTCCAAGTGACTCATCCCTAAGTTAAGTGAAGGGATTCATTACACCTCATTGAGTCCATTTACCTAATGTATTTACCTTAGGTAATAGTAAAAACATGATAATTACATTTACTTCATCAATTACATGAGTGAAATCATCATTTCCCAAGATAAAAGTAAACAATGTAGTGAAAATTGAAAAATATCAAACATTTTTCAAATGCGCCATTTTGTGCCAGGAGCGACATCTCTTTGTCAGGCACGCCCTCCATGTTGCAACTTGATTTTGAGTTCCTTCTCGGTGTCCAAATTGAGCTCAAGATATCTCGTTGGAAATCTTATCCTGTCTACTTTCCAGATATGTCTTTATTTTGGAAAATGGAGTTTATTTGACTTGTCAAAAAGTGTTTCTCTCAAGACTGGTTAGCGCGCAATGCCAAGGTGCCCTATGTGCACCGCCCTTTTTTAGATCATTTTTGGAGCCTTTCCTCAACTCCAAATTGAGCTCATGATAGCTCATTGGAAATCTATTCTAGTATATTTGTTATTTGAATTATCAATAAATTCATTTGGACACTCAAGCTAGCATAAAAATTATTTTCCTAAGGTCGCTCCAAAAGTGCAGAAAACCTCTTGTAGCACCTGTATGTTTTACATTTATCCAAAACCATAACACCTGTGTTATGAAACCAGCTCAAGAAAAGATAGAAAAGTTAGATCAATGCATTAGAATTCAGCCTCTTCGAGGGGGCGACCTCCTTTACATTACATAAATGAACAATTCTTGGATGATTCAAATGAAAAAACCTCCTTTCTATATATAGGAGTCTAAGGAGTCATAATATAA
>APFE031045648.1:224319-237014 GCA_000404065.3 Pinus taeda
TAGTAAGTATTTCTTGTAGAAAATTTGTCAAATCTGTCTTCAAACCTGCCATGTCTGTCTTCAAATCTACCATGTTTCTCTTCAAATCTATCTTCAAATCGTCCATCTTAGCTTCCACGCCCTTTATCTTAGATTCCACACCATTTATCTTAGCTTCTGTTAGCTTTTGTGAGAGTGACATTTGTTGCACTTGTTCTTGTAATTTTGATATATCATGTAGGATTTCTTCCTCTTCTTCATGAT
The DNA here is from genome assembly GCA_000404065.3 of Pinus taeda. NCBI lineage: Eukaryota > Viridiplantae > Streptophyta > Pinopsida > Pinales > Pinaceae > Pinus > Pinus taeda. The sequence continues at coordinate 224,563 of APFE031045648.1, forward strand.
TCATGCTAGAACTTTTAGGTTTCTTACTAGGTGTTTGGATTTTCTTTCCTCGGGGCATCAATTATTGATAATAATGCTCTACTATTCCCTTTGAATTCCTTCAAAATAAATTTTCAAACCAATCTTAATCAAAAAATTAAAAGAATCTATACACCTTTTTTCACTTTGTAGGAGCTTGATATTGCCTCTGATGTATCTCTGTACTTTCGAATCATCCAGTTCTGAAATTGTGACCTGCAATAGCGCTCTATTTCCTCTTTCAAATGCCACCAGTCTGATCCAAATTGGATTTTCCAAGGAAGAGTTATGCGAAATCTCCCACAGTGACCTGATTATAGACTAGTTCAGTAGATCGAACTTGTATGATGTGCCAAGAGTCACTGTTTCAACCTTTGGCTCTGAAAAACATATACAAGAAACTACAGTCTGTCCTCTTTCTGTACCTTCTTACGAAATTTCAATCCGATGCTCAGAGAGAAAGTTATGACAATTTTCCCCAGATCACCTGTTTTGATTGTAATTCAGGAGTCTGCAAAAGACCAACTTCCTCAGATCATATCTCTCCAAATATAGTGCGAAAAGCTATGAAATTCGGACCCAAGGTTCAGTGCAATTTCTTCTCAAATGGTTTTTTTTTAGCTTTTGAAATGTCACAGCAAAAAAAGTTATAGCAAAAATTCCACGATGACCTATTTGGAGCAGCGAAACCCTAGAATCCAAAGCTCTGATACCAAATGTTATGAAACCAACTCAAGAAAAGATAGAAAAGATAGATCAATGCCTTAGAATTCAGCCTCTTCGAGGGGGCAACCTCCTTTACATTACATAAATGAATAATTCTTGGATGATTCAAATGACAAAACCTCCTTTCTATATATAGGAGTCTAAGGAGTCACAATATAACCCAGCTGACCTAACAATAATAATATAAAGCCACAAAAATAACAATAGAGGGATTCTATGGGGCATAGGAATAACAATATGGGGATAATAGGGGCACAACAATATTAATAAGGGATGCAACTACAATAGTAATGGGGTAATCACTAGTATTATATGGACCCAACAACTTGTGTAAAAAATGAAGGAGATTTTTGATCCTTTGCCTATGATGGACAAAAAACTCTCTCACTTTTGTAAAATTCATCTCTGTTTGGTTGGAAACATACTTTGAAGCAAAACTGGCCCTATGTGTGGCAAATGATTTTGTCCCTTGGAATGACCTTTTTGAAAAATGTTGGAGACATGATGTTTATCAGTTGGAGTGGCCTCATATATTACCTCCCTTATGCCTCCTCTACTTAGATGTCTCTGATTCCATAGCAAACCCTAGCTCAATGGGAGAGGAAGTTAGGGTTTAGTGTAGGCAAAATAGTGGATTTGGGAAATTTATAGGAATGAAGGGAAATAAAGGGGACAGGGGGCTTCTAAATTCTTAGGAAAATTTTGGGTGGTAGGGAGGGATGTTGGGAAGTAGGGGAAATTGGAATTTCAAGGATTGAGTGAGGGGAAGGGGTCCAAAAGGGCAAAACATAGGCCTAATCTAGAAAAGTGTTAAAAGCGTAGCAATAGGCTAGGGTTTGTAAAAAATTGATGACTTTGATGGATATGAGTGATGAGAAGTATTTAGTAAGGTATATTAAAGATAGGGGAAGGTGTAATAACATTAGGATACAAGTTTTGTTGATGTTTTAATGATGGAGGTCATGAAACCAAGAAAAATGCCCTCAAAACCCTATGAGAGGCAAATGAGAGGAATGGGCATGGGAAAAGGTCAAGGGAGGTAGATGGAGTGTATGTGAGTGAGTTATCAATGGATAAGAATGAAAATGAGCCTTCCCTTGGTCCTTGATGGCCTTTATACCTTGTTTAAATTTTCAAAATTGGTTTTGGGACCCACTTTTTCTTTTTCAAACTTGATTTGTCTTTTACAATTTACCTTTGAACTTGATCTCCTAATTTGATCTTCTTGGTGGATTTGGAAACATAATGACTTTGAAACTCTTCCTTTTGGCTGATGGAACTTTGAACTTACAACACTTGGAACCATGAGAATTATTACATATTAAAACCATAAAATTACATTTTTGCTTGAATATTCAAATTACAAACTATTTTGTTGATGAAATATTGTTTATTCTTACTGCTTCACTTGCTGGTATTTTATGCAGGAGATGATGTTTTAGTGGACCTTGGAAACCCTAAGAACTAATGGAGGCTTTGAGTGGCTATGACTATTATGAAAATGACTGTCATGATGAAAACAAGTCATGATTAATGGTATACTTCAGCAAAAGGTGAAATGAGCCAACAAGGGGTAAATTTCTAAAAGGAGTAAAGGAAACGCTAATTCAACCTTCAATGACCAAATTTTTGCCCGATGACCTAGTGGAATGACAAAAATTTCAGAATGGGACCCTAATATGATATGAAAGAGTTAATTTGATCACTGATGGAAGGATGCAAATACTACCACTAACATTGGTTCCAGCCGGGGATGGTAGCTCCTTGGAGGTGCCAAGAACACTGTAGACCAAGTGCCTATCCACTAGGCATGGAGTCAAAGGCCAATAACCAAACTAAATACCAAAAACTTGACTCAATAAACTGCATTGACTCAGACTGAAACACAACTGACAAACTGAAAAAGATGCTTAGAATTGAGCTTATTGAACAAAACCTACTCTAATTGATCCATTCATCACCTAATCAAGTGAAATGGAACAACCAATGCAACCATGTAAGAATTTTGGCTGTTGTTTGAATTCTTCGCAAGTGCTTGCTTATGAGCAAGAAGAGAGAACTACTGAAAGGCAACACCCATGAAAACTTGTAATCAGATTGAATCTTAATGAAATTGCAAAGCATGAGCCCTCTGGCTGACCTCAAGAATGCTGCAAAAGGATCTTCATAGGAAGTCATATTGATTTCCAAACCATCTAATACTTTACTGCGATATTCTAGGTAGTCTTCATGACATGAATATGAACTTTCATCTTTACCCTTACTTTCTTGATATGACTGCAAATGTTCGGATGAGTTTTGTAATGAGACTCCTGTTGAACAAGACAATGAAACTGGTTGTCAGATCAAGTTTATATCAACACATTTTTCAAGCTCACAGTTAGCTAATGGAGAAGGAATTTTACTGTAGATATCATGCAACACATCAGCTATAGGGTCATGAAAAACTTGAAAGATTGCTACAACCTAATTTCCATTGGTTCTAATGAGACTGCATGACTTTCTACAAGCCGCTCATCCTTTGCTTTAGAGATATTATGAAAATTTTCCTTTAAAAATTGAAATGCTTCAAAACATAATGGTACAGAATCATCTTGCATCATTTGATCACATGTTTCAGCGTCCAAGCCTTCATCTACAATTTAAAATTCAATGGAACTCGGTGGCTGCAAATCTAAAGCTAAGGAGGATTCTACGTTGCAAATGGTTTCCTCAACCATTTCAGTAGAAGATTTATCATCTATAGTGTTGACCACTCGCTTATCTGCTTGCTTATAGTTTTCTCTTATTTTTGTAAATGATGAGAAACACAAGGGTAAGGAGCTATGATCAAGAATTTCATTATCCTTTTGATTGTCAAGATCAAAACTTAATGACTGTTGATTTCTGATTGCATCAAAGTTTTCTCTGATGAACTGAAATGAAGTAAAACAAAGAGGCAAATATCCTTCACTTACTTCCAAATTTTTTGCAGTTTCCTCCTCACTGCCATAACTGATATGCACCAGCTGATCACTATATTCGAGCTGTTGAAATTGAACTTCCTCCTCCCACAAACTAGCTGCTGATTGGTCTGCAAGATTAGCTTTTGTTTGGAGAACATAATCATCGTCATATTGATCAAACTTTGGCAAATCATCAAAAGTAATGTCATCAAACATACACATTAAATCAGTAGATTGTTTCTCCTCAGATTGATCTATAAATCCATTTTCTGATCTATGGTAGCCAGGATTAACAGGCAATTGTTTAGGGCTAGCAACCTCTTCTTTTTCTAACATAAGTGGGTCATGATGATATTGAACGACAAATTCATCTCTCACGGTGATATTTTGCATCATTTCCTCCACTGCACTCACCAAAATGTCGAGCTTTACCTCTGAAGATGTTAGGTGCTCTTCATCTATGTTCTCCCTCTTTTCTTCCTTCAACTTTGCCCTTCTGATCAACAGATTAGCCTCTAAATCTACTGCATTGTTCTACATCTCTTCAAGTGTTGCAAGGTTCCTTTCTCTCAGCTAAAACTCCATTTCTGGATCAAAGGCATCTGGGTAATGTAAGAGAGCTAAGTCAAGAGGAGGTATTATATTGGTAGGTATCGAACAATAGACTTGATTGAATTTGGCAGAAAAATTGTTGTACTATCTCACCTAGCCGTCTTTTCAGCTGGTCATACTCTTCTAGAATCAGGAAAGGGTTTTCTTTGACCACTCTTGACTTTGCCTTGCAAAGAAAGAGAAAGCAGCCTAATACTGACACCCTCTTCATCAACTTCAAAAAGGTCGAGGAAAGTCTCAAAATTATGCATACGTCTCTCAACAGTGATGTTGTCACATTAACCATCAAACCTTGGCAGATATAGGTAATAAATTTCAGGGAAAGCATGGAGTTTAGGAGGTAACATGAGTGGTTTGTATCTATCTGGAATTTTACAAGGTGTAGGAGTATGTACAAAAGTTGTAGGATCAGTCTTGATCTTTTGAGGTTCATCAATTTGAATATGGTCATCATAAGATTCAAAAAAAGGGTCTGGACCAAGATCAAAGGCGTATGGCGAATTTGTATTTACAACCTTCAAAGGAAAGGAATCCAATGGAGTTTTGTGATCTTCTCTCAAACATAATATACCTTGGAAAACTTTCTGGAAATTCTCAGGAAAAGAGAAGAGATATTTCATGATAAACAACATGATGTCTTGAATAAAAATCCAAGTTGAATACTTGATCTTCCCATGTTGTCCTTTCATATTTCTTGGCAAGGTTCATCCTCCAGTGGAGCCTTTGGATTTGATTTCGAAATTAATTTGGAGTTGCCAGGTGAATGATTTTAGCATTCGTGTGCCTGGTCACTATCCGCCATCAACAATCATATCTAAACTTTGTCATACACCCAGGGAAAATGAATCTTTCATCCCCGGCAATGGTGCCACTATGTTATCGCTACTCCGGATCTCCAAGGTTGAGGAAGAGTCCAACTGAGGTAACCACAAACTAACCTTTTAACTTGGTAGCTAGCCTTACCAAGCTAGAGAGGGCTCTCTCTAAACAATCACAACCAAGAGGGCTAGATGGATTAGGTTTTTAGGCTAGATATAAAGTGCAGAGTGTTTTGTTTGTTTGATTGGGCTACTGGATGAGGATTAGGTCAAGAACTAGGTCAAGGCAAATGAGATATGATTGCAGACATTCAAAGGGGCAGTGTAGGTAGAAAACCTAACACTTAAGGGTATTTGTGTGGGATGAATTAGACCGATGAGGATCTAGGAAAAGCATGAAAACATATGATTTTTTCCTAAACTGAAGAAATGATTACAAACTATGAAAGTTTCCCCAAAACAGAGCATGAAAACTCATGAATTATGTTCATCAACTTGAAAACTATCACAAAATAGACGTGAAATGATTGTTGGAATAAACAACACATTCAAACATATGAGACAATAGAAGAAGCAATGCTAAATGTTCGTACCACAAGTATCCCAAGGAAATCGCTGCCTCAAATTTATTTTATAAAAAAATTAGGTATGGAGGTTAGCCCACCTTATTTTAAGGGAGAGGGTAAAAAAGGTAAATTTAACCCTTGAAATTAGGAGTTACAACCTTCCATTCACCCAAATTTTCAAGAATAGGTTATTTAAGATGAAGACTATGGCCAAATACATATTTTAAAAAAAGGTATGTAAATTAAAAAAATATAAATAAATGAAGGTAGGTAAATAAATAAAACATTTTTATACTTATCCATAAGCACCTAATACACAGCAGGGTGTAAACAAATAAAAAATAAATAAAAGTGGAGGTAGTAAAAAAAATAAAACTCTTTATATTACTTAAAAGATGGTAAATTAATAAAATAAAATAAATAAGAGGTATGGTAATAAAATAAACATTTTTTATATGTACCCGAAGTCACCTATATTTACACACTCAAAATGTGTTAATTTAGGTAAACCTATGGGAAAAATACTATGGCCCAAATACCATGGCTAGATTATATTAATACATCTAATATTAATAAAAATAAAAATGGCAATGATTGATCCATGTAAAAACATGTTGTTTTTTTTTTTGTAAGCAAGTGGTGCCATTCCATTAACAAAAAGGAAACATACATAGTTAGGGTGGTCTCACCCCGCCCCGAAGGGAAACCGGGTTTATTGACCACCGATAGTTTTTCACAGCTGCCCAAAAATAGAATGTTTTTAGCTTGTCTTTCCATGCCTTATACACTTTATCTATCTCCTTATTACTACCTACATACATTTGCAGATATATATAAACATAAAGGTTTTGCATGGCTAAAACAGAAACAAAAATAAACAGTTCCTAAATTCATCATGGACATGCATTTGTTCACTGTTCCTCTGGATTCGCTTGCTGATTTTTCTCTTTCTTGACCAGCACCCCGCTTGCCTCCAGTTGCTGTTGCAGGTCCTCCAGCCTTTTATCTTGCATAAGCAGAGTAATTACTATGTTCTTCAATTCCTTCTTCAAATTCGGGATTCCCTGGGACATCTCAGCCATTTCCATTGCAACCTGTTCCAAGGCTTTAGCCATGAGCCTCTTCATAACCCAGTACCAGTGGAGAGACTGCTTGTAAAGCGTCATTCTTCCTTTGGTATGTCCTAGATCGGGCATGAGGGTAATCCATTCTTCCATCTCATCCTCTGACTGGGCCTGGATGGCTTCTTCCTCCCAATGCTCCATAATTCTTTTGATTTTTGGATTGGATTTCTCCCTATACTCCTTCTCTACAATCCTAACTCTGTTTCCTATGGTCTGCCTGGTCCATCGATTCCCATCTCCCATCGCTGTCTCTGCTTCCTCCTCCGGGCTGGGGCTGCACTGGCGTCCCCGTCTGTTGCGTCCTGCCACCAAATCCTTCCCCCGTCAGCCGCCTCTTCCTCTACGTCCTCTCCCTCTTCTGTAACCTCCCCTGCCTCTTCCTGCGACCTTCATCGGGCTACCTCCTTCCTCGTCGTCATTCCCGGTTGCTGTCTTGTTCCGTCTGTCCCTTCTTTCCTCCTGCGCATAATCCTCCCGGCCCTCCTCCAAGTCTTCGCTCTCCCCTTCTGAAATCTCGAACACTGGGATGCCCTGCTGTATCTCATCTTCCATCTTCCGCTTACCTTTTCTGTCCGCTTCGCTCCTGCCCTGCTCGTCCTCAACTCCACTGCTACGCATCCAGCGTTGGACTTTACGGCTGCCCTCTGCTTCCATATTCTCTCTTCTTCTACGGTTCGCACCTCCCTCTCCGCTCGCAGGTCTGCTCATGCTATGGCGACGAACTGTACACCCAAGTCGGATTGCTCTGCGATCTTTTCTTCTTTGTTTAGCTCGCCACCCTTCCCTCGCTATCCTTTTCTGCATGTCGTTCCTACTTATGGTTTTGCGCCGTGAGCTGTTCCCGAACCTCGTGCCATCATTCCTCGGCCTCGTCTCTGTCCTCCTGTCCCGTCCACCGTCTTGCTGAGCGCCTCCACTACCCTTCCCGCTGCACCATTCACCTGTGGCAATAATGCCTTGAGACCGGCTTGCTTCCGCCTGATCCGTGCGCCGCCGTATCATAAATCCTCTCCTCTCCACGTCATGCAACCCGATCGGGTGCATGGTAAAAACATTATTAACCCTAATATTAGTATTAATAAAAATAAAAATGGCACATGGTATTGATCCATGGTATTCACATGGAATTAAACCAACATAGATGATCTACTAAGCCCTGAGAGGGATCAAATATCGTGATATGCAAACTAGCATGGAGTGAAAAAATATTTGATCCCTCTGGGGGCTTGGTGGATCAAGGGTAAAAATGGATGTTGTAATTTAATGTATGTTAAACATTTTAACTTGGTTAAAATAAAAAATAAAATAAAAATCCAATATTTATTTATTATTTTTATAAATTACTAATAGTAATTTTTAAGCTGCAGGTTTTATGATAACCCATGGTAATACCATGGTAATTCATGTGAGCATAGACTTTTTAAAGGGGAAATTCTATCATCTTAGATCCATCTTAATTCTGGGTCTACCAAGTGCTCAGAGGGTAAATAGATTTCATCCCTCTAAGAGTGGTAGATGTGGAGTTAAGATGGATATAGGTTGGTTTTTATGATAATGAAGATCTTAAATAGACTTAGGAAATTATATTAAGGTGAATGGTTAATGCTACATTTAGTCGCTTCACAAAATTTAGTAAAATATACCAATATCTCCATTAATATTGGTTTTTTTGATTTAAAAAAAAAAAAATCAAAACAGTGAAACCTTATCACTCTTTCTGCACCACCTTCGCAAAAGATTTCCCACCATTTTTCAAACATTCTCAATTTGATATCTTCATGAAAAAGTTTAGGTACTGAAGTTGGATTATTTGTTTGAAAAATAAGATGGTTTGTACAACCTTTCATCTTCTGTGCTATTCTTAGTTTGTCCTAATGATTTGTAGGGGTTGGAGCCACTGCACCATATTTTCCTAAAAGGTGGAGATTGCTCACCAAAAAGGAAATTAATCTACATGTTACAACGTTGTTAAAAAATGCGAGATGTATGAGAGTAGTGAGTTATGGTAATAAACAATTTAGATTGGGAGAGACGTAATTAAATTTTATTATTTAATTAAAGATTTCCAATTAAAATAATAATAAATCTACGTTTATATATTCATATATTGATTGGAAGGCTTCTCACAATGGTCACTTCTTTCAATTAGATCCCCTTCAAGCCTTTGGGATACCTAATACTTTCTTATATAATATAGTTGGGGCTTGCTACTTGTTTGCGTGTTGGGGTAAACAAACTCGATGTGTTTTTTTTTTTTTGGTTATCTCGCAGTTGGAGTCTATGGAATAAGAAAGAAATTTGATAGCTTGAAAAAAGTGGTAACTTGACAAAAGTTGTAGAGAAAAGATTAATCTCTCCTACCTTGACAAAACTCGTGGTCAGTATCAACACCTACAAGAACTTTGTTGTGGAATATTATCAAAACTAATAGAAGGGTATGAAAGAGTGTATTGTAAGAACCTTGCAAACATGGCCACTGAAACTTGAAACATTGTATGTAGGAAGAGAAAATCATGTTTCTTTTTTCCAAACATGTATGTTAGCATATTACTATTTAATGTATATGTTTTCTTATTATCATATATGGTTTCATACTTTAACAAAACATTCCCCAAGACTTCACAATGTTTTATTATTTAGTAAAATATTTGCCAAGATCTTACAAGATTTTATAATTCAGTGAAAGATTCTCCATCACTATACAAGATAATATAATCTGGTGAGAGATTCGCAAAAAAATTATATATACGTATTATATTATTGATAAAATTGCCTCCCATTTTTCCTATGTATCATGGGGATTAGCCCATTTATTATACATATAAATTTAGGGTGGTTCTTAAAATTTTCCCTGCATCTAGTTGATTCCAACCTGTGAAATGACTGAAAAATTACATGATATAGACCTCTAACAAACTCCTCCCAACTTCAGGGGTCGAATCCATGAGAGGAGGAGCAATTCCACCAAAGACTGAGATGAAAGCTGAAGTGTAGGGAGGTCCAAGTGACTCACCCCTAACTTAAGTGAACTGATTCATTACACCTCATTGAGTCCATTTACCTAATGTATTTACCCTAGGTAATAGTAAAAACATGATAATTACATTTACTTCATCAATTAGATAAGTGAAATCATCAGCTCCAAAGATAAAAGTAAAAAATGTTGTGAAAATTGAAAAATATAAGACATTTTTCAAACACGTCAATATTGTGCTAGGTGCGACATCTCTTTTCCAGGCGCGCCTTCCATGTTGCAACTTGCTTTTGAGTGCCTTCCCGGTGTCCAAATTGAGATTAGGATAGCTTATTGGAAATCTTATTCTATCTAATTTCTAGATATGTCTTTAGTTTGTAGAATGGAGTTAATTTGACTTGTCAAAAAGTGTTTATCCCAAGGTTGGTTAGCGCCAAGGTGCCCTATGGACAATTCCTTTTTGCAAACCATTATTGGAGGCCTTCCTCAACTCCAAATTGAGTTTAGGATAGGTCATTGGAAATTTATTCCAGTCTAGTTGTCATTGGACTTATAAAGAAAGTGATTTGGACAATCAAGCTAGGAGAAAAAATTATTTTCCCAAGGTCACTCCAGAAGTGCAAAAAACCTCTTATAGCACCTGAATGTTTTATATTTCTCCAAAACCATAACATCTGTGTAAAACATGAAGGTGGGTTTTTTTCCTTGGCCTATGATGTAAAAGCACCTCTCTCACTTTTGTAAAATTCATCTTTGTTTGGTTGGAAACATACTTTGAAGCAAACTTGGCCTTATGTGTGGCAAATGATTTTGTCCCTTGGAATGACTTTTTTGAAAAATGATGGAGACATGATGTTTATAAGTTGGAGTGGCCTCATACTTGCTGATATGACCTCCCTCACACCTCCTCTACTCATATGTCTCTGATTCCATAGCAAACCCTAGCTCAATGGGAGAGGAAATTAGGGTTTAGTGTAGGCAAAACAAGGGATTTGGGAAATTTATAGGAATGAAGGGAAATAAAGGGGATAGGGGGCTTCTAAATTCTTAGGAAAATTTTAGGGGGTAGGAAGGGATGTTGGGAAGTAGGGGAAATTGGAATTTCAAGGATTGAGTGAGGGGAAGGGGTCCAAAAGGAAAAACACAGGCCTAGTCTAGAAAAGTGTCAAAAGCGTAGCGATATGCTAGGTTTTGTAGAAAAATGATGATTTTGAGGATAGGAGTGATAGGAAGTGTTTAGGAAGGTATATTAAGGATAGGGGAAGGTGTAAGAGCATCAGGATACAAGTTTTTTTGATGATTTAACCATGAAAGTCATAAAACCAAGAAAAATGCCCTCAAAACCTTAGGAGAGGGAAATGAGAGGAATGGGCATGGGAAAAGGTCAAGGGAGGTAGATGGAGTGTAGGTGAGTGAGATATCAATGGATAAGAGTGTAAAGGAACCTTCCTTTGGTCTTTGATGGCCTTTATACCTTGTTTAAATTTTCAAAATTGGTCCTGGGACCCACTTTTTCTTTCTCAAACTTGACTTGTATTTTACAATTTACCTTTGAAGTTGATCTTTTGATTTGATCTTCTTGGTGGATTTGGAAACATAGTGACTTTGAAACTCTTCCTTTTGGATGATGGAAATTTTAACTTACAACACTTGGAACCATGAGAATTATTACATATTAAAACCATAAAATTAATTTTTTTGCTTAAATATTCAAATTACAAACTGTTTCGCTGATGAAATCTTGTTTATTCTTACTCCTTCACTTGTTGGTATTTTATGCAGGAGATGGTGTTTTAGTTGAAATTGGAAACCCTAAGACCTAATGGAGACTTTGAGTGGTTGTGACTATGATGAAAATGACTGTCATGATGAAGACAAGTCATGACTAATGGTATACTTCAACAAAAGGTGAAATGAGCCAGCAAGGGGTAAATTTCTAAAAGGAGTAAAGGAAACCCTAATTCAACCTTCAGTAGCCAAATTTTTGCATGATGACCTAGTGGAATGACAAAAAATTTAGAATGGTACCCTAATATGATATGGAAGAGTTAATTTGATCACTAATGGAAGGATGCAAATACTGACACTAACATGTGGTACTCAGGGTGTTTGCTTGGTTCAACCACATGCTGCCTCCCATTCCACAATAGTTTCAAGGTACAAGGATGTGCATGGTTGTTGGTTCAAGTTTGTAGTGTGAGATCCTAGCCCATATGCATTAGTCAGGAATGTGGGTGAAATTATGGACGAAATTGGCAACATTGCAGTAGAACTAGCTGCAGGAGCTTCTTCTACTCTTGGGGTTTAGTTATTGATTTTTAGTCTTTTGTGTCTGTACATTTTGCATTTCCCTAGTCATCGTTCTGTCGAAGGTTGTGTTAATTGGTTGGGGTTGTTGAAAATGGCAACAAGAAATGCTAAAAATAGAAGTGCTAAAAATAGTACTGCTATAAATAGCAGTTTGGGTATGAGTACTGGATTGGGCAACAGGGAATGAAAAATGGAAGTGCTAAAAATAACATTCGATTTTTAGCAGTTTAGGATGGATTCCTATTTCAGTCAATCCCTAGACTAAAAATAGGAAGTAAAATTCGAATTTGATATTAACAACAGTTTGTAAATTAATTAATTAATTCATCTTGAGTTAATTAGTTAAGGAAAATCAAACT